>BQNB010083281.1:17382-29080 GCA_026074375.1 Tanacetum coccineum
CACATATATACATATACACATATATACATATACACATATATACATATACACATATATACATATACACATATATACATATATATATATATATACATATATATATATATATATATATATTTAGGGTTTCTATAGCTTTTGATGTTACAAAGATACAAATGTACTAGTATTGTTAGTAGTATTATCTAAAGTGATTCAAGGTATATTGGAAGCTTGGGTATTAATTTTTCAAAGGTTTATATCAAGAAGAACTTAGAGTTTTCATAAGCAAACTAGGGAAAGTATTTAGGGACAAATACTTGGGTTTGATTTGTGTGTCATCTTCATACATCTTCATTGATGTCTAAACATAACTCTAATCTTTCTAATTATTCAATTTCATATTTTATATCATGCTATATTTGTTAATCACCACCTATGGTTTATTTTTATGGTTTATAAATTAAAACAAGCATGTATAAGATTCGAATATAATCATATAATGAAATAATGTTAAAAATATACGAAAACACAAGAATATACTTTATATATGTATTGGTTAAATTATAGATTTAGTTTATAAATTTATTTGTTAAAAGTTTATATACAAATTCTTATGAGGACACTTTACTTGGACAAGAATGGTGGACATGAATATGAGACCACAAAATATGGCAAGACACTCGTGGTATAATTTTTTAGTAATTTAGAGGAACTTGTACAAATTTAACAAGTAATAAATTATAAAAAACTAGTTTATAATATATATATATATATTATAGGAGAGTTCTAGAGAAACCTCATTTAGTAGAAAAACTAGAAAACAAAACTACAGGGTAGATCTTGTAAACATTCAATCCTAAGGTAAAATTAGAAAAACTAATTTATTTAATTATTGTTCGAAATTTTGAAAAATATAATCGAAAATTTGAAAAAAAAAGTTCTAAAAATGGAAAACAAGTTCGAAAATATGAAAAAAGTTTGAAAATTTAAAAAAAAGTTCGAAACTTTTTAAAAAAATCGATATTTTGAAAAAAAGTTCGAAATTTGGAAAACAAGTTCGAAAATATGAAAAAAAATTTGAAAATTTGAAAAACAAGTTCAAAAATATGAAAAAAATTTCGAAACTTATAAAAAATCGATATTTTTCAAATGGAAATTTAAAAAAAAATACGAAAATTCTTTTTTTCAGAAAAAAAATCGATCATTTTAAAAATTTGAGAAAATATCAAAAATTTGCAAAAAGGTTCAAAAATTTGACAAAAATCGATTTTTTTTTGGAAAAAAATTTGATAAAGAAGTTCGTATTTGAAAATAAAGTGGAAAAATTTTGAAAATAGTTCGAAAAATTTAAAAATAAAAGTTCGAAAATTTGAAAAAAAAGTTAGAAAATTTGAAAAAAAAGTTGGAAAAATTGAAAAAAAGTTCAAAATTTTGAAAAAAGAATTCGAGCATTTGAAAAAAGTTCGAAAATTTGAAAAAAAAGTTCGAAAATATGAAAAAAAGTTTGAAAATTTGAAAATATAGTTTGAAAATTTGAAAAAAAGTTCGGAAATGTGAAAAAGTTTTAAAATTGGAAAAAAAGTTCGAAAATTTGAAAAAAAAAGTTCGAGTATTTGAAAAAAAGTTCGGAAATTTGAAAAAAGGTTTGAAAATTTGAAAACAAAGTTCGAAAATTTGAAAAAAAGTTCGAAATTTTTTTAAAAAAAGTTTAAAAATTTGAAAAAAATCCGAAAATTTGAAAAAAACTTCGAAAATTTGAAAAAAATTTCGAAAATTTGAAAAAAAAGTTCGAAAATATTAAAAAAAAGTTCCAAAATTTGAAAAAAAGTTTGAAAATTTGAAAAAAAGTTCGGAAATTTGAAAAAAAAAATTAAAATTTGAAAAAAAGTTCGAAAATTTGAAAAAAAAGTTTGAAAATTTTCAAAAAAATCGATTTTTTTGAAAATTTGAAAAAAAAATCAAACTTTTTTTAAAATATGTATTACGGCATCTCTTAGTATGATAAGAGCATCATGCTAAGTTATGGAATCTGTTTTTTTTAGTGCATCCATTTGTATGAATATTAGGGCATCATTGTGTGTGTTTCATCCAAAATATGTGTTAAGACATCTCTTAGTATGATAAGAGCATCATGTTAAGATAGTGCATCTGTTTGTTTTGTTTAGTGCGTCCATTTGTATGAAATTATGGGATTATGTGTACCGGTTTAGGGCATGTATTTGTATGTTTTAGGGGTAACGTGTAATCAGAGTCAGTTATCGATTATTGTTATGATATGGGCATCTGTTAGTGTGATTAGGGCATCAAACGAATTGTTACAACGTTTGTTTTGTATAATTAGTGCATCCAAAATATTTGTTACGACATCTCTTAGTATGATAAGAGCATCATGTTAAGTTAGGGCATCTGTTCATTTTGTTTAGTGCATCTATTTGTATGAACATTAGGGCATCATTGTGTATGTTTAGGGCATCTATTTGTATGTTTAGGGTAATGTGTAATCATAATCAGTTATCGACTATTGTTATGATAAGGGCATCTGTTAGTATGATTAGGGCATCACACGAATTGTTACAACATTTGTATGTATAGTTAGTGCATTTAAATATGTGTTACGGCATCTTTAGTAAGATAATAACGAGCAGCATGTTAGTGTTATTATGAATATCTGTTTGTTATGTTTAGTTGAATCCAATTTGTATGAACATTAGGGCATCATTGTGGTAGTTTCATCCAAAATATGTGGTTTAAGACACTTCTTAGTATTGATAAGAGCATCATGTTACGTTAGTGCATCTGTTTGTTTGTTTTGTGCTGTCCATTTGTTGAAAACATTAGGCATCATTTGTTTTGTGCATCCACTTATGTGTTAGGAATCTCTTAGTATGTAAGAAGCATCATGTTAAGGATAGGAATTATTTGTTTTGTTTAGTGCATCCATTTGTAATGAAATTAGGGCATTTATTATATGTTTAGGGTAACTTTTAATGAGAAATCAGTTATCGATTTTTGTTATTGATATAGGCAGTTGTTAGTGTTGATTAGGAATCACACGAATTGTTACAACCGTTTTTTGTATAATTAGCGCATCTAAAAATATTTGTGCCACGAAATCTCTTAGTATGATAATGAGCATTCTGTTAAGTGTAGGACATCTTTTTTGGTTTTATTTAATGCATCTATTTGTATGAACATTAGGGCATCATTGTGTATGTTTAGGGCATCTATTTGTTTGTTTAGGGTAGCGTGTAATCATAATCAGTTATCGATTATTGTTATGATAAGGGCATCTGTTAGTATGATTAAGGCATCACACGAATTGTTACAACGTTTGTTTGTTTAATTAGTGCATCCAACATATATGTTACGACATCTCTTAGTATGATAAGAGCATCCTGTTATAGTATAGGGTATTTGTTTGTTTTGATTAGTGGATCTATTTGTAGTTGATCTTTAGGGCTTTCATTGTGTATGTTGCACCAAAATATGTGTCTACGGACATCTCTTAGTATGATATAAGATGCTTCATGTTTAAGATAAGGCCATTGTTTGTTTTGTTTAGAGCATCAATTTGTTGTTGAACATTAGAGGCATCAGTTGTTTGTTTAGGGCATCTTTTTATTTGGTTGGTTATCGTGTATATAATCAGTTAGCGATTATTGTAATGATAAGGGCATTCGTTAGTATGATTAGGCTTCACAAAGAATTGTTACGACGTTTGTTTGTTTATAATTAGTGCATCCAAATTTTTTACTAACATCTCTTTTTTGAGAAGAGAATCATGTGTAAGTTAGGGCATCATCTGTGTCTTGTTGCATCCCAAAAAATATAGTGGTACGAATCTCTTAGTTGATAAGAGCATCAGCATGTTAAGATTATGCATCTTGTTTTGTTTTGTTTAGTGCATCATTGTATGAACATTTAGGGCGTTCATTTGTGTATGTTGCATCCCAAAAATATGTGTGTACGACATTCTTAGTATGATAGAGCATCATGTTAAGTTTAGGGCATTGCTTGTTTTGTTTAGTGCATCATTTTTATAACATTAGGGCATCATTGTGTATGTTTAAGGCATCTATTTGTATGTTTAAGGTAACGTGTAATCATGATCTAATTATTGATTTTGTGATGATAAGGAATCAGTTAGTATGATTAGGGCATCGCAACGAATGTGGTTACAACATTTCTTAATATAATAATTACAACCAATTTGATTGTTTTCAAAAAGATGCCCTATAGTAGATCTCAAACAGATTCACTAAAATGTTATATTTATCGGAAAAAAAGTAGGAAAAAGTTGTGAAAAAGAAATTTTCGGGAGGAAAAAAAAATTTCGGAAAATTTGTTTTAAAAAATCAATATTTCAAATTTTATATTTTTTTTTCAAAATTGAACTTTTTTAAAAATTTTCAAAAAAATATCAGATTTGTTTTTTCAAATTTTCGAACTTCTTTTTTTCAAATGTTCGTTTTTTTTTTTCAAAATTTTCGCAACACTTTTTTTCAATTTTTTGACTTTGAATCATCGATTTTTTTCAAATTTTTGAAAATTTTCCAAATTTTTGAATTTTTTTTCAATTTTTTGAACTTTTTTTTCAAATATTCGATTTGAAAAATATCGATTTTTTTTCAAATTTTTGAACTTTTTTCAAATTTTCAACTTTTTTTTCTCAAAATTTTTCAATACTTTTTTTCAAATTTTTGATTTGACAAATATCGATTCTTTTTTTAATTTTCGAAAATTTTCCAAATTTTCAAAAAAAAATTTCAATTTTTTGAACTTTTTTTCAAATTTAAAAAAAAAATATCGATTTGTTTTTTCAAATTTTCGAACTTTTTTTCAAATATTCAATTTGAAAAATATCGATTTTTTTTTCAAATTTTCGAATTTTTTTTCCAATTTCAACCTTTTTTATATTTCGGAATTTTTTTTTCAAGTGTTCGAAACTTTTTTTAAAATTTTTGAACTTTTTTCAAATTTTCTAAATTTCTTTTCCAATTTTCCAACTTTTTTTTCGAATTTTCAAAAAATATCGATTTTTTTCAAATTTTCGAAATTATTTTTTTCCTAATTTTCGAAAAAAAAAATTAATTTTCGATTTTTTTTTCATATTTTTGAATTTTCAAATTTTAAATTTTCGATTTTTTTTTTAAATTTCGGATTTTTTTATAAATTTTTTAAAATTAATAAAATTATATATTTATATAAATATATAAAATTAAATGAAATACAATCTCACCCTTAAAGAATAAAGAAAGTTACAAACAACCCCCTGTAGTTTAGTGTTAAAAAAAGGAAGGGGAGGAGACTTGATCCAAAGGTAATGGATGGGTTTTCTAGGTTTTCCACCGAGATGAGGTTTTCTCATGATCCCATCCCTATATATATATATATATATATATATATATATATATATATATATAATTTTTATATATGTATATATATATATATATATATATATATATATATATATATATATATTTATAATGAAAAACTGTTTTGAGTATTTTGTTGAGATGCATAATTTTATAAATTATGAAAGTATTTTTATATATAGTACATTCCATAAGGAATCCAAGCATATAAAGAACTCAAAAAAGGAAGCTATAACGAAGAAGTTATGATCTTTAAAAGATTACGATAATTAAATATATAATGTGTTTTTTATAAAGTTGTTTTATAAAAATTGGTGATGTTTCAGATCTAAAAAAATCTATGGATTTTTTTTGATGATAGTACATGTTATGAGGATTCCAAGCATATAAAAAACTCGAGAAACGAAGCTATAACGAAGGAGATACAATTTTCGTAAGATTTAAAGTTATAAAAATGATTTTATAAACTGTATTGAATTTACTGTTTGGACACAGATCTTTAAAAAATCTGTGAGTATTTTATTTGCATAGTTGATCTCGTCACAATTCCATACATATAAAGAACAAGCGAAACGGAGTTAAAATGAGTGAGTTATGAGTTTTTAAAGATTTCGAATAAATAGATATTATAAAACTAATTAATTTTTAAAAATAATTTTCTGTGATTTTTATAAAAATGTAACAATATGTTAGAAATGTAAAAAGTGATTTACGAGTGTTTTTTGGTCCGTTTGGGCTATAAAAACCTTAAGAAATAATGTCATATTACTTACATAATAATTATATATGTTTTTAACTTTATAAATTATTATTTTATTAAATACCAATTATATAATTTCTAATTAATTCCATTATATAAAACAATGAAGATATTAAATCAAGTATTATTAACAAATAATCAATTGTCGGACAACAATAATATTTTCTTACGGATACAAATACGTAGACATTTATTTAGCAAATACGATTTAAATATAGTTTCGACTTTTTTAAACTAAACAAAAGCTATTAGGTGGTGGTGTAACTCTATAACTTATGATGTTGTATTTATATTAAATACATTATACTCATACGGCCTATAATTAATTAGGTTGCATTCGGATTCCGTGAGACATTTCACTTATTTGATTTATATAATCAATCCATTCACTTTAGGTGAGTTCATAGCCTTATTTTTATACGATTCCAATGATTTACAAT
Organism: Tanacetum coccineum; assembly: GCA_026074375.1. Classification (NCBI taxonomy): domain Eukaryota; kingdom Viridiplantae; phylum Streptophyta; class Magnoliopsida; order Asterales; family Asteraceae; genus Tanacetum; species Tanacetum coccineum. Next base: position 23,937 of record BQNB010083281.1, read on the forward strand.
TCTCGAGGTAAGAAACATGCATGTATTTACATTTGGACGCAAGTACACTTTAAACAAGTTACAAGTTTGCCTAAGTAGCTATAACCCAATATGCCCATGAATCATGAACTGTTAATTACTGGATTGTAAGCGCGAATGTTATGAATAGATCCATTTAGGATTGACATCCCCGTCTAGGTGAGTAGCGCTCACTAGTTTCGGCGATACCGAAATGACGAACGTATACCATGTCGGACTTTGGATGTTGCGGGTTGAACATCTACACGGGCACATTATTGGCATTAATTTGCACACATACATGTTGTAGCTTCAGTGTCATGAGCTTAGCGCAGGCGTAATTACATTTTGAAATATTGTATGTGTTACATGTCTTACACTTTGAAATCTTGTGGTCCTACTTTATACATTACTTAAACCTGTGAATTCACCAACTTTATGTTGACATTTTAAAGCATGTTTTTCTCATGTCAATAAGGTACAAGAAACAAGGATACATTGGTGGTCATCATTTTGGAGTCACATTACTATTAAGATTTGTGTGCATTATATTTTGGGAATATTTGTTATGTATTAACATCTTTACATTTTCAACGATGAACAAGTTAAGCTTCAGGCCTTTGTAACAAAAAATTTATTTAATCCAATGTATCATTTTCAAACGACTCATATAGACGTCATTCTCTCATCTTGTGCTATTGATCTATGATATAACACTTTCAGACCCTTATTCCGCTGCGACCCTAGTTGGGGGTGTTACAGATTGGTATCTAGAGCCAAGGTTATAGAGAATCAGGTCAAATGTTTTTACTTGGACTATAACCGTTTTCAAACATTGCATCATACAAAATTTTTTCACATGACATACATACACTATTTGGTTGCATTAGTTGGTTATACTCGATGCTTACATGATCTATATACGTACTTATATTATATTACGTATAATACTATACATGTCTTATATATTATACTTATATAAGTTTATTTTATTGTTACATTAGTCATGTCATCTTTGACAGTTACCTACACGTCGGTTTATTCTGATTTTGAGCCATAAAGGTTCTAGTGGGTATCAGATGATGAGCTAAAGGCACCTGAGAAGGCACTGCAGTCTCCAAGACAGGCACCACCATCTCCAGACTACGTGTCTAGTCCTGAGCACCCACCCTCACCAGATTATGTGAATAGCCCTGAGGAGCCAAAGCAGGCACCGCTTTCACTAAAATATGTACCTGAGCCAGAGTACCCAGAGTACTTGGTACCATCTGACGCTGAGGCACCTATTAAGGATCAGCCTTTACCAGATGATGCTTCACTTGCAGCCCTATCATCGGGATATGTTGCTGACTCCGATCCGGAGGAGGATCCAGAGGAGGAAACCGAGGAGGACCCCGCTGAGTATCCTGATAACGGTGGAGATGATGATGATAAGGATGATGATGATAAGGAGGAGGAGGAGGAGCATCTAGCTCCGGTCGACTCCACTGCATTACATACTGTTGACCTTGTCTCCTCAGTTGAGGATACAAAGGCATTCGAGATAGATGAGTCTGCACCCACACCACCTAGATCACCTAGACTTCACAGGGCTGGGATATCTGTCTAATCTCAAACACTGATGGCAGCATCTACTGAGGCACTCATCGCTGAGTATGCTGCTGCACCTACACCTCCATCACCGCCACCATCTCTACCTACTCCACTATCATCGCCACTCCCCCAGATTCCCTCACCATCATTACCACTACCATCACTACCTACCCATACTAGCCTTACCTATGCTGAGGCACTATTAGGCTATAGAGCGGCTATGATTCAGTGGAGAGTTGCATCACCATCCACCCACCATCCATCAGAGATACCATCACCACCCCTGTTGCTACCATCTACTACTCATAGAGATGATCTTCCTGAGGAGGATATGCCACTTCGGAAGAGAGCTCGTTTCACTGCTCTCACTGGTAGGTTTGAGGTTGGGGAGAGTTCGTCAGCTGTTGCTGCTAGGCAGGCTGGCATACTCTATCCCATAGGGTTGACTATGGATTTGTTGATACTGTAGATGCTAGTATCCGTGCTGCTGAGAGTAGAGCGATGACCGCCATAGGAGAGGTCAATGAGAGGGTTACAGATCTTGCTACTACTCCGAGGCAGGAGACTCATGAGCTCCAGGTACGTTATGAGGATGCACAAGATGACCGAGCTTTGCTGAGAGCTCAGGTTTCTCTATTGACGAGAGAGAGGAGATACTTTCACTCGATGGCTTCTTTTTATGAGCGTGAGGCTGTTATTGCCCGACAGGCATGGGCTCACTCTAAGAGCAGGAGCCATACCATGGAGGCCCAGATTAGAGCTTTATAGAGGAATGTCGATGTACTACAAAGACAGAGGATTAGAGATGAGGACAGACTGACGAGCCACATTCAGCACGAGCATGACAGGTTCACAGAGCTGGTGTGCACTGCAGAGGAAGGACCTCAGGATGGACTAGCCGATGCTAGTAGTAGCTGTTAGTATTGTATCATTTGTTAGCTATCTTGTATAGCCTGTTAAGTTTTGTGGGCCACTCCCAGCTAGTAGGCTGTATGGTTCTTTTGTCATCATTTAGCTATCTTGTATGGCATGCTAAGTATTATGGGTAACTCCCAGCTAGGATTGCCTTAGGACCGTATTTTCATTTTGTATCTCATATGTACTGATCATGTTGCAATTAGAACTATCGTGTATGATTATCGATATTGTTATGTATGAATGTCAATTTTTTATGTCATTTTTTATTTCACTTCAGTTGTATATTTCACTATGTTATGTGACCTCATTTTATTTATTGTGCATATGTCATGTCACGTTTATGATTGTATGAAATCTAATGTGTATTATATTTTATTATGATTTGAAGAAAATGCCGCAAAAGAAAAGAACCACCACAACAACCACCACCGCACCTATGACTAATGCGGCTATTAAGCAATTGATAACCTAAGGAGTTGCTGATTCATTGGCAAAAATTGAAGCAAATAGAACCAGTAGAAAGACAGCCATGATTCAGGAACTGGTAGCAGAAGGACAGAGCGAGCTGCTTGTGAGTGCACTTACAGTGAATTCTTAAAATTCCAACCCCTTAATTTTAAGGGTACTAAAGGAGTTGTTAGTTTAAGTCAGTAGTTTGAGTAGATGGAGTCCATATTCCATATTAGCAACTGCACCGTCGCATGCTAGATCATGTTTGCTACTTGCACTCTTCTTAGCAGTGCTATGACGTGGTGGAATTCACACGTCAAGACTGTTGGTCATGATACTGCATACGGAATGCCAAGAAAAACATTAAAAAAGATGACGACCCCCAAATATTGCCCAAGAGGTGAGATCAAGAAACTAGAGATTGAACTTTGGAATCTGAAAGTCAAAGGTACCGAAGTGTTGAGCTATAACCAACGTTTCTAAGAGTTGGCACCGATGTGTTCGAGAATGTTTCCCGAAGAATTGGATGAGGTCGAGAAGTATGTCGGTGAACTTCCTGACATGATTCAGAGAAGTGTGATGGCTTCTAAACCAAAGACAATGCAGGATGCAATTGAGTTTTCCACTGAACTGATGGATCATAAGATTCGTAGTTTACCTGAAAATCAGGCTGAAAACAAAAGGAAACTTAATGACACTTCAAGGAACAACCAGAACCAACAGCAGCCTTTAAAAGGCATAATATGGCAAGGGCCTATACTGCTGGGCCTAGGGAAAAGAAAGTGTACGAGAGATCTAAACGCCTATGCCCTAAATGCAACTACCATCACGATGGGCAGTGTGCTCCCAAGTGCACCAATTTTAAGAGGACTAGCCATCTGGCCAGAGACTATAGAAGCCAGCCTGCTGCTGCCAACAACCAGAGAGCCCCATGGGCAGATCAAAGGGTTCTCACTTCCTTTGAGTGTGGAGCTCAGGGCCATTTCAAGAGGGATTGCTCTAAACTAAAAAATAACAATCATGGAAACCAAGCAGGAAATGGTGGAGCAACTGCAAGGGCTTATGCAATGGGAAATGCAGGAAAAAACCCAGATGCCAATGTTGTTACGGGTACGTTCCTCCTAAACAACAACTATGCTTCTATCTTGTTTGATATTGGTGCCGATAGGAGTTTTGTGTCTACTGCATTTAGTTCCCTAATTGATATCGTTCCAACTGCATTAGACCATGATTATGATGTCAAACTAGCCGACGAGCAAATAATTGGAGTTAATACTATCATACGGGGTTGCACTTTAAACTTCTTTGTTGATAGAAATAATTCCTAAAAACGTTATTAATATTTTTTGACCTCTTTACGTTTTGATAATCACAAAATATAAAAACGCTTAATGTAAAATTAAAACATAAACAAGTAATTAGTACTAATTTTCATATTGAAAACTAAATCACTTAAAGGTATGAATAAATAAATGCTTAATGCATTTTATGATCAAAGGAATTTTTATTCAACCTCACATTTTTTATAAAATGTTACAAACATTTTTATAACTTTTACAAAACATTTTCTACATTTAAAAGAAATGTTTTATTCAAAATAAATATTTTGATTCAAATTTTCTACCTAAAAACGGCTAGAAATGTTCCAAAAAACACCTCCCCTGGAAAAGACAAAAAAAGGGAGCGTCCTAGCCTGGGCGGTCCCCTTAATTATAAGGGGGCCAACACATGAATTAAGGGGACCGACCAGACAAAAAGGCTCCCCAGTTTGCCTATAAATACTGAACTGTTCCCCACTGATTTTCTCACCTTTTGCACTCATTCTTTTCTGTCTAAAATCAGTCCACACATCTTCTATAATCCTTTGATCATTTAATCATAAAGCTTTGTTTCCAAGTGATTCAAGCTTAATTCCTTAAGTGCAAGAGAAGAATACTTTTTATCATCAAGTCAAGAAGTACTGTAGTTTTGTTTTTGTTATTGTGAAGGTGTAGTATATTTTGTAAATCATTTGTGTATATTGTGAAGGTGTGTATTGTATTTGTGTGTAATAGGTAGATTGTGGTGATCATTGTAAGTATAGTTAGATTGTGGTGATCTTAGTAAGTAGTGTGATAAGTGCTTAATTACACATATCTTTTACCTCTAAAAACGAGCTTAAATGACCAAAAACAGACAAAAACTGC
>BQNB010083282.1:0-17425 GCA_026074375.1 Tanacetum coccineum
ATATTTTTTCTAATTTGGCCCAGATATATTTTCAAAATTTTGTTTGATTTTTCACATATCTTTTCTAGTTTTGTTCCATTCCCTCGAAGAGGCCCAATAGTACGAATTAAAAAAGAAAAATAAATAATTAGTAACACTAATAGTAATTAACTAATTAACGGAATCGATTCGGTTCGGTTTTTACGGTTCGGTTTTTATGTCAACCCTAAATCGAACCGAAAGTTCGGTTATTTAAAAAATAAAAAACCAAACTGTCGGTTTTCGGTTCGGTTTCCGTTTTTTTGCTCACCCCTAGTTTCTTAGAAGGCCTAATCCGACTCCCACACACGTCGATCCTAACTTTTGAACATCTTATAGCTTCAGTAGTTTCAAGCAAATGGTAGTCAAGCTGCAGTTAGGAATATGCAGAAAATGAATAAGATGAGCATAAACATGGTTCATGTTATCGTTAAGGTTCATTTGGCCATTCTTTGTCTATAGTGAAAAGGTGAAGTTTTATAAATCACAGACTTTTTACATAAATGTATATCCAAACAGAAATAAACAAAACCAAACATACAATTAATATATGTTTTTAAGTCGGTTAAAAGCAGTAAAAAGTGGAAAATCTCTGATTCATGTATCATCTTGTTTAAATCTGGATATAATGACTGCCTCCAAACGATTTTGTCATGATTCATTTTACAAAACAAAACAGATAAGAATAATTACGTCGATAGTCATATTCCTGTGCCTTTCGCGGGGCTCAAATTCCCACGTCACCCTGCTTGTAGGGATGCCATTTGTGGCTGCAAAAACATTATAAATGATGTTAGACGACCAAATGAAACGAAGAGAAAATGGTGGAATCATATGCCACACCATTTTCTCTTATTCGTTTTATTTGGCTGTCTAACATCATTTATAATGTTATTGCGGCCACAAATGGCATCCCAACAAACAGGGTGACGTGGGAATTTAAGCCATGCGAAAGGCACATGCGTATGACTACTATCAAGGTAATTATTCCTTATATGTTTTGTTTTGTAAAATGAATCATGACAAAATCCTATGGAGGCACCCATTATATCTAGATTTAAACAAGATGATACATGAATGAGGGGTTTTCCACTTTTTACCACTTTTACCCGACTTTAAAACATATATTAATTGTATGTGTGGTTTTGTTTATTTCTGTTTAGATATACAGTTATGTAAAAAGTCGTGTGATTTATAAACTTCACCTTTTCACTGTAGACAAAGAGTGGCCAAATGTGCCATAACGATAACATACCATGTTTATGCTTATCTTATTCATTTTTTGCCTATTCCTAATTGCAGCTTGACTACCCTTTGCTAGAAACTGATGAAGCTATAAAATGTTCAAAAGTTAGGATCGGTGTGTGTGGGGGTCACGTTAGGCCTTTTTTTTAGGCTTTTATATGACTCTACTAAACTTTTCAGATGTACATAGCGAGTAGATGCAATGTATGCGCATAGTATACAAACAATTCTAAATAGGCAACCATGTCTCATGTCGAAACAAACATAATTCGTACAAGTAAGAAACAAAATTGAATGGTTTTTCTTGTATGCTTTGTGGGCAGCAAGTGGAGGCACTTGACTAGGAGCCGCTTCACAAGGCGCCAGCTGATAGGGATGTGCAGTATATAGTGATACATGTTCCTCTGTATCAGACAATCGGTTTTAAAAATGTTTATATCTCAAAGTTGTTTTCCCTTTTTATAAATAAATTAAGAAAGATGTTAATAAAAAGAGAATGACACAACACATCTCTTACTTGTAAGAACTCACGTATGCAAACCGGGTATTATATTTTTATTTCTAGATTCCAAACTTGAGGGTGGTCATTGCGGAGGGAGAGTGGCTTCGTGATCATAAAGTATATTGAGTATTGTTTAGTTACACTTTACAGTTGTGTGGTATTCAATAGATTTTTTTAAAGCAAAGGGATGTTTGGATGTGTACTTTTGTAAATCTGGTGATTTCTTAATATATGAAATAATCGATTTCAAAATGCACATCCAAACAAACACCTCCTAAATGTTTGTTACTAGTATTTTATGATGTTAATTTTGTGTTTCAGCTCGGTGTTTAGTTCCATGGACCGAAGAAGATTGAAGCAGATGTTCCTGATCTTTACGTTTACCTTTTTGTCAATGTACCTGATAGAGTTGTTATGCTCCACCATATTGACAACTGAAGGACCGACAACATTGTTTCCCTTTGGCTTGTCACTATCCTGCACCCTAAGGGATTTATCAATGCGCAGATGACTGCCCAACTCAATAAGAGTTAATTCATCCTTCTTATGTTTCAAGGTATGCTTTAAATCTTTCCAATGAGGGAGTTTATCAATGATACAAGAGACTTGAATAGCCTCATCCATATTCATTTTATGTTGTGTAAAGTATATCAAGAAGTTCATTGTATTGTTCCATAACTGGTCTTGAATCAATCATTTGGTAATTTGTGAAATTACTTACAAGAAACTTCTTACTTGATCCATCTTTTCAGCCATACATTTAGCCTCCAAGGAATCCCATAGTTCTTTTTCATATTCAAATTTTTGGTAAATATCAAACAAGGAATCAAACATACCATTGAGAATGATACCACGACACACATAGTCATCATTGTGTCGTGGTATCATTCTCCCGATTTGCTACACTATTGCATCATCCTCATCATCAGGAATTGGTGTGTTTAGGACATGCATCACACTCATGGTAGAAAGAAGAAAGTGCATCCCATTTTGCCATCATCTGAAATCAACCCCTTCGAACTTGTCCATCTTGGAGAAATTAGCCACCATGTGCTTCATTGCATTCATCATTGATTATCACAAAATATTTTCTTTTAACATCTAAAAAAACCCTATAAAAATATACGATATATTTACCTTTATTAACTTGAATCAAAATAAATGTCTTGTTTTACATCTAAAAAAACCCTCCAAAAATATACAATATATTTACCTTTATTAACTTGAATAAAAATAAATGCCTTCTTTTAACATCTAAAAATAAATATTTACCTTTTATCAACTTCAATCAACAACATAAATACTCGGATGAACAACTTTCACTTATTCCATAGTCAACGTGATAAGCTTTCTTCGCAGTATTCAAACTAGCTTACGGCGATTATTGGTCTTTCACTTACATTATTATTAACTAGGTACAATATAGTTCATGTTTTTGGTCACTTTTAACGTACGTGTGAATATTCATTCGTATGTGGATACTAGTATTTTATTAAAGGATCTGGTAGTGTTGAATTTAATGTGGCAAAGAATCTTGTTTATAAATTTTAAAAGAATCTTGTTGTTGTGTGTTAAATAAAAGAATTGTGTTTTTTTTACTGTAGTCATAATATTCGATGGATCTAGTGTGAGAATATTTGTTTAAGGAATCTTGTTTATAATTCGTGAAAACAAGTAGATCCTTGTGTTTTGCATGTTTAAAGAATCTTCTTGTTGTGATAGATAGTTCATGTTTTGTACTCGTTCTTGTGTTTTATTTGATATAATTACTTATGAATCTTATTGGTTAAAGATTCTTCTTCTTGTTTATTAATGTAAGTGAAAGACCAATAAGTACCGTAAGCTAGTTTGAATACTGCGAAAAAAGCTTATCACGTTGACTATGGAATAAGTGAAAGTTGTTCATCCGAGTATTTATGTTGTTGATTGAAGTTGATAAAAGGTAAATATTTATTTTTAGATGTTAAATAAGGCATTTATTTTGATTCAAGTTAATAAATGTAAATATATTGTATATTTTTAGAGGGTTTTTAGATGTTAAACAAGGCATTTATTTTGATTCAAGTTAATAAAACTAAATATTGTAATGCGTCTATTTTTATGTCTCATGTTTCTATATTAAAGTTACAAAATATTATATATCAAAATTCTAATTCTAAACCGCCTCTAATGATAAATGCATATATTTCAAAACATAGATGAAATATCAGTAGTATTAACCTACGAAATGTGTAATGAACGAAGATGTAGACTCGCGCTCTGCTGCGGAATGATTAGCGGGCGTCGTTTTGGGTTGGCGGAAGTGGATCCAGTGGTGATTTTCGTTGATATTTCAGTGTTATTATGGCGAAGAGACCGATAACCCCAAGGGCTATTTTTGTAAATTGCAAAAAATAAAAAGTTAACGGTCGTTAAGTAACGACCGATCCCAATGACTATTTTTGTAAATTAAAAAAAATAATTAAACTAACAATCGTTACTAAACAGCCATTAGTGGAAAGGGGTATTTTGTAAAATTTTATAAATAAGAGTAGTTTTCGTAATTTGACACATAGTGAGAGAGAGTATATTTTTGTAAATTACAAAAAAGAAAAAAAATAAATTAAGTTAACGGTCGTTAAATAACGACCGATTCCAAGTACTATTTTCGTAAATTCTAGAAAAAGAAAATTAAACTAGCAGTCGTTACTTAACAGCCGTTAGTGGAGGGGGGGGGGGTATTTTGTAAAAAATTTAAAAATGATGTAGTTTTCATAATTTGACACATAGTGCAAGGTGGTATTTCGTAAATACCTGATGGGCTTTTTCGTAAATACCGGCGGGGCGGAGTAAACGGGGCGGACCGGGTCAGGTCGACCCGACGCATTAAATGCACCCGGATCAAGTAACCGAGACGGACCGAGTCGGGTTGACCCGACGCATTAAATGCACCCGAGTCAGACTGACTTGGAGCATTTAATGCAAAAGACAAATCCTGATATTTGTATTGTTGAGTAATTATAATGAAGCATCAACACTTGCTAAATATACAATGCATTAATCAACTATGTGGTTAAGATCTTTGAATTTTAAATATACGAGGCGTTCGAATCCGTGCGTTGCACCGAGCTTAGTTTTTGGGAAAAATCAGACTTTTACTTATTCGAAACATCGTATAACTTCATAAGTAACTCAAATAATTTTTGATCTGCAGCATGTTCTCTTGAAACCTCATTGCTGCATATTCGCGTTCCTAAGGATCCTAAGCCTTTTCATAGAGCCAAGAAACATCATAGAGCCAAGAAACAATCTTGGATCGATATTGTGGAAAAAGTGAAGAAACGCTTATCGAAATGGAAGCTACAATCTCTTTCCATTTGAGGCCGATTGACGCTCGTTAAGGCTGTTTTAGGTACTATTCCTATTTTCAATTTCTACATTTTTAATGTTCCGAGATGTGTGTTACGGGAGTTGGAAGGAATCCGTAGACAATTTTTCAATGGTCATGAACCTAACAGTAAGAAGATGAATTGGGTGAGTTGCGGAAGGAAAAGTATTTATTAGCTAAGGGAAATGGGGTGGGATTGGAGTTTCAAAATCCTCTTTGCAATGAAAGAGGGCTTTCCTATTTAAATATAGGGAGAATTTTCGTACTCAAGGAAACTCTTAAGTCTTTATCGGCTAGAAGTTATTCAAGGCTATCCACGTGTTGACGGTGTTTTTGGAGTTAATTCAATGGAGAGAAGACCTTCCTGTTGGATGAGCATTATCAAAGAAATGGATGTGTTAAAGACGAAAGGAATCGATTTAATGAATCATATGCGGATCAAAGTGGGTAACGGGGAATCAACATCTTTCTGGGAAGACAAGTGGTGCGATGCTGGTGTGCTCAAGGACAGGTACCCGCGAGCTTTGCTCTTTGAGAAAAAAAATTTTGTTAAATCTATCAAGGTAGCAACTAAGCTTTCTCAGCCTGAATTTTCTCATTCGTTTAGAAGACTCCCGCGTGTAGGGATTGAACAAAAACAATTGTTAAGTGAGTTGGAAGATGTTAATGAAGCTTAGGTGGGTTTATCTTCTATTGAGATCGGGATGTGGCTTGGAGAACTCGGGTTATATCACCAGTGGCTTCGATTCGACCGACATATAGTGATAGGATTGTTATCGAGTGTGGAATTGTAAAACTAGATGGATTAATTATGTCCCTAATAAAGTAAATGTCCTCGCCTGGAAAGTTATGACGGACTCGTTGCCCACGAGGTTCAATATCACGTGCCGAGGTATTCCTATTGATTCCATTTTATGTGTTAATTGTGACATGGGAGTGGAGACATCGAGACATTTATTTTTCTCGTGTCGCATGGCCAAGGAGGTGACGAATCTCATTGCTAGATGGTGGGATGTGCCAGAGCCGGAGTGTGAGTCTTATGAGGACTGGCTTATTTGGGTTACAAATGTTCGTTTGCCATTGAAGAATAAAAAGCTGTTTGAAGGCATTTTCTACGTTCTATGGTGGCTCCTTTGGTGGTTTCGTAACAAATCTATCTTCGAGAGTAATTCCCCTAAGAAGGCGTTGTTTTTTGATGATTTAAAGTGTAAATCTTTTTTCTGGTGTCTATATAGGTGTAACAAGTCGTTTGGTTGGTCCGAGTGGCTTAAAAATCCAAACCTTATTGTGTTGTAATTCTAGCTCATTGCTAGTGTTTATCTTTTAATAAATCAGCCGTTCAAAAAAAATTAAGTAATTGTACTCTGCGTTTTTATCCACTTGAGCCACTGAACTATTTATATTGTTTTATAAAATAAAACTTTGGACCATTTAGATAACTAGGTATCTAATATCAATTGGTTACTTTTTTAAAGCGTTCAAATCACGTGTCATGTATCTTATGCGTCACTTCTAAACTTTGTTATATCCTCTCGTCTCTGAAGTAAAAAAATCAGATTTTGGTTTTGATTACATAACATGACTACATCTTCTAACTCTAACTCTAACCTCTAAATAAGAGTATTTGTTGTTTAAAGTAGTAAAATGAAGGTAATGAACATTTTACATAGTACAATGAGCTAAAATGCCACAAAAATAATACAATGACCTAAGTGGGAAACCAAACATACGATCATCATCATCATCCAACCAAAATCTCATTTTACATACTATACGTAAACAAGTATCGGAACAATCAAATGAAAAGACACGAAAACGGACAAGATATAATCTTAAACGAAAATTTGGTGTGAGGAGTCGTATATGGCGTAACAAGATCTCTGTTGTTACGGCATAGCAACTGAATGTCAGAAATCAATACAAATCTGACGTGGCTCGACCTCCGTGAGCAGGGATTTTTCTCTTGTCCTGTCCAGGCAAGAGTTTTTCCATCCTTTTTGTAGCCCTCGTAGTTAAAGCCTCGGGAAGATGCAAGTCTAGGTTTTTTTCCTTATTTCTAGTTTGTATTGGTACTCTTCTGACTTGTAGCGCATTGCTAGTAACCTTTTATTTATATAAATTTTTTTTTGAACGGCGATATTATTAGAAAACTAGCAAGGAGCTAGAAATTACAAGATAATAAGGTTTGGATTTTTAAGCCAGTCATTCCTACTAAATGAGGCTTTACTTCTATACCTACACCAATAAAAAGATTTAGCAATAATATCGTCAAAGAACACCGCTTTATTGGGAGCCTTGGTTTCAAATATCTTCTGATTCCGGTACCACCAAAGAAGCCACCACATCACATTATACACACCTTCGAACATCAGTTTAGTCTTACCAGGAAGACAAATATTGGTCACCCACACTTTCCAGCTAGCATACGAATCGAATTCAGAAACCGGAACGTCCCACCACCTGTTAATAAGATGGCTAACTTTCTGTGCCATTTCACAAGTAAAAAACAAATGATTAGTAGTCTACACCCCTATACCGCAATTTACAAAGATAATTATCCTTTGCCGTTAAAAAAAATACATATATAACGTGGATGTTACGGCGTAACATCCTCAACTTGGTTAAGACGTAAAGAGAAATTAATGCACGTGGAATTGTACTTAAAAAGACCGCTACGGTTAACTAGTTTTATTACGGGTGATAACAAATAAACGCGTCCTTATGCACATCACAATTATAAGTGATGTGCACGCCACAAATATGCATGTGTGATGTTTTATAGACATATCTATGACGTATTATTTTGTGATATTGCATATCACTTACCACCTTCCTTATCCAAATGTCAAACATCCCTAAAAATCTATGAACCAACAAAGTCCGAGTCTCAGTTTCACATTTGTCTTAGATGTGATTTCTCATTTTCTTAGCAATAGTAAATGACTAACTGCAACTGCGAATAAAAGTAAAATAACAAATATGATGATATTATATAATGTCTAAAAATGGCTCTTATTATAATTAGTAATGACAAAATATAAAAAAATGCATTTATATAGTGTAGTGTTTATTAATGGCTTAAGTCCTTTATCATTGAAGAACGATTTTTTTGTTTTTGTTTTTTAGCTTTAACATTTTACGTTTTAAAAATCACATGTGATTTGTAAAATCAAACTTGATTTGTTATTTTAAAATCCACATGTGTTTTTTAGGGCATAAGTTTTGACAGTGAAAAAATCAAAAGAATATTCGTCCAAAGTATATTGAAGTGTCCGTCTACTGAAAGTTAAAAAAATTATTATCACGATGGTGTGTATTTTGTCAATCAACAATTTACTGTTTGCGAGATATTTTATTTTCATATTAAAAGAGGAAAAGTGATTTTTTTTGATGAAAAAATTGAATAACCAAAATTTGTCTATTGGATCTTTAGAGTATTTGTGATTTGGTTGATAACAACTCCTTTGCATATTATAGATCATAATTTGATGATGGGTTGTAAACATTAAAAGTTTTACAACTTACAGGCACCGTACTTTAATCGATTATATAATAAGTAATTTCAAGGTTTGATCGTTTTCTCGAGATAGTAATGAGATAGACTCGAAGTATATGTCAAATTGGCCTAAGGGTTTCATCGTTTGAAGAATGATTCTTTTGGTATTTCCATAAAGCAAGGAAAATATCACGTTTGAGAGGGGTTTTGATTTTAAACTAATATTAACCTAAATCAGAAATTAAATAACAGAAAGTAATTGGGGATGAACTACTATGCTGGAATACGTAATTACTCAGTGTGCAATACTCTCTAGTCGCAATCTACTTTATCTATCGAATTGTCACGTCCTAGCTAACGTAATGTGGGTATTCCTAGTCATCTATTGTGGGTTGGTCATTCCACGCCTATGCACTAGCCTAAGTGAGTGGCACCTATCAAATCGCCAGAACACCCAATAACTAGAACACACAATAAATTTCCATACTAATTAAATAACCTAAGGCATAAGCATAACTAGACGTGTTTTAGTTACCTCAAGCTAACACGATTCCTAACCACTTTCAACTCCTAACACACAGGCAATGGACAATAAATCAAGTATTACACAACTATGTTTCATGCAATCCTAAGTAAACACTAATTAATTTAGCCTTGACTAGCGATTGAAGAGCAAGAAACCGACATAATCAAATAAGTAAAGATAGACATAATTGAATGATTAAATAAATAATTTATCTCAACAATACATATGGAGTCTTGAGGAAAAAAATAGTGAAAATAGCCCTAAACGAGTTTGGGTTTTTTATCCTAAAAGTTCCAGACGAATTTTTGAAAACAATGCAAAATATTTATAAAAATTAGGTTGTGACGGCGTCGGGTAGAGAGAGGGACGTTGTCACCTCGCCATCGATCATGTGTTATTTTTTCGACGCCAGTGTTGTGACGGTGTCCGGTTGTAATTGTGATGGAATCACTTTGTGTTTGTGACGACGTCGAGGAGGCCGACTCCTAAACCTGTGGTGTCACAAAGTTTACATGCTCTTTCGGTTTCTTTTCTTTCATTCCTTAAATACTTATTGACATTAGTTATGAGTTTAGTCTTATGGTATTCAAACGTTATATCTTTGATGATTTGAATTTGATTTTATGTGACATAATAAGAAAAAAAAAAAAAAAAGTTACAAAATATTCATTTATAGCTTTATTAGGTTTTTGTAGGATCATTTTAATTTATAAGTCTATATGGTCTTTGTAACATAATTAGCATACTTAAAAGCTTGATAAACCATGTATCAACGTTTTATTCACACCAAAAGTCCTTTTATGAAGCTTCTAATGTTAAAAAGCCTTGTGACTATCATTATAAAAATGTGAAAAATCTTAAGTTCAATTTCTCGCAGATACAAATTAAAATTTTTAAAGTGATCACGTCATCATCTAAAAATGAAGTTTTACTTGATTTGAGTATAGTTGTGATAGCGGTTCAACCCATTAAATTAGTCGTGCAAAAAGTCAAAAACGATAATTGAAACAAAAATAGTAAATATTTAAATCCCTAATCATCTTTTTCATGTGAATAAAAATACAAAAAAAGAGAGATTATTTTGTGAAAGGGAGATGATTTGTACACGGATTAGAATCCTCTAAAGTTGAGTCAAACATGATACATCATGTTCACCAATCACAAATAAGTTAATTGCATAAAACTTTTTCTTTTAATAAAAATCATGGGCCCACTTATTTATTTTCACTCACAATAAACTTAACAAATCAATTAATGTTTGACCATACCTTTAGAGATCTTCCTTTTGTACACACATTTTTTTTGCCATCTACCACTAATGTACACCCGCTGATGCACATAGTACAATTAAAAAAAAAAGATCATTTTGTGAAATAACTTCCGAATATGTGAAAGGTTTTTTGTTTTCTTGTGATAAAAGAAAGAAAGAAAAGTGAAAAATCAAAAGACATTTTAAAGTTGTCAAGAGTGAATATGTTTTGCATTTGATTTTTGTTAAACCACAAAAAAGCGTCACGTACAAAACCTTGGGTATCATGTGATATGGATTTTTATTTTATCAACTTCACCTATCTCAAATGCAAAACAATTTGTTATGTAGAGTGGCGGATTTTATGACCAAGAGTCGTCTGGTTCATTTTACGAAAAATACTAAAAATCGTAAACCAAAAATTAAGAACCATGTTCATTTTGACAAGTTCGTATAATCGACATAGCTTTACACTACGCGAGAAAAACCCACGGGTCCCCTTGCACCCCGGAAAACCCCCTAGGTCCTCTGGTTATGTACTTATCTTTAGGAATTCTTCCGAGTCCATAAATGTTGATGATGAGAAATCGAACGAATGTTCATGAAAGACGAAATATTTGATGCGTGTAGCCCTCAAATGACAGACATTCCAAAGAGAACATAAACATTTTAGCACCTCAAAGGCGATGGGTGACATTATGTTACAGGTGTGGTTGATGAATCACACTGAAGTCAGCGCGGTTGCAGGGATGATTCAGCTTACGTGGTGGTAACCACGTCGTGTGGACCTCTTTTGGAGTGCTTAAATTTAATGCACGAAAAGAAGAAAAAATTGAATACCTGAATGTTCTTCGTGTGAAGTTAAAGAAATTAAAATGTTGCTACCTATAAATCTTTAACAAAATGAGAAGAACCAAAAGGAAACTTCAAAGTTTCAAGAATTCTTAAAATTTGACTGAATTTCCACTATGACGAATTAAAGTGGCCTTGTTTAAAAGTACAAAATGCAAACCATATCCAGTCAAACCCGACTATATCAGACTTATTTGACTCCAAGACGAGAGTGAGTCAGCTCAGTCATGGTACAGTCACCGCTGAACCACCCCAACGCTATAAGTCTACTCCCGCGCATTGACACAATCTAGTACACAAGCATTTGGAATCCAAGCACACACAAAAAAAACGTTGCCGTTTTCCCTTCACTGATCTCAACTTGAAAGTATTTTAGTAACGTGCTATATATATAAAACTTAAGCCGTCTTTCAAAAAGGGAAGGGGGTCTTCACGGTCATTAGGTATTTCTGAAGAAATAGTGAGACCCTCTCAGTATTCTACGAGTAACGATTACAAATCTAGCATGATCTAATAAGCCTATATGATTGGGTGTCCTGCCAGCAGGTCCCTTTCAGCCTTAGATTCCAAGAAATTTTTGTTTACCGTCTTCTCTACAAGATTGAGTACTTCCACACACCTTTTGGCATCTGCAAGCTGATTTTCTGCAGCCACAAGATCATTTCTTGCTGCTCTTTTAACCAAAAAGGTGTTTGTTTTCATTTCCAGAAGCAAAGTTCCCTTTTTTCCAGCTTCGTTCCTTTTATGAATGGCGTTCAGGGAAGCTCGAAGCCACGAGACATTAATTTTGGCAGCCTCTGCAGCTGACAACTGGCTCTCTATTTCTTCCATCTGAGAAATGATGTTAGCAGCATCATTGGTTTCAATCCGCCCCACAATTTCACAAACAACGTCAAGTAAAGATGTTCTCAAAGCAGCATCCGGGAACACACAGGTTGAGGCTATGTCACCGTGTTTCTTTATAATGGCTTCAAGGATTGGTGCGTTGACGTTCTTCACCTTGTAGCCTTGGGCACATATTACGCCAGACTGATTTGATGAAACATCTCTAGGCACTGCCTGTACCAGCTGTGCGAATAAATACAGATTAGAGGTGGCAAATTGAAAGAGTCTCGTAACAGATTCTTTATAATACAGTAATAACCAATTAATGTATTACTCGCAACTTAGGAATTACAAGTTTTTACTTGAAATAAAAAAAAATGGTAGCATTAAACGATTTAAACTATCACAATCGTGATATTATGGGTTAAAACATGGAAAATAATCAAAATACTTGCCTCTCTTGATTTGTTTAATTTTTATCATTTTAGTAGTGTAGTTTTTGTACTCATTTGATATTTTAATTTTGTAAAATTTAAGAAAAAGGACTACTTCATTGGGCCCGACGTGTAGCCCAAACTGGCATAGTTTTGTCCATTTGAGCAACTTTTTCCCGTCTAATATAAATCGTAGAAATGAACAAAATTTAGTTTAGTAAAAGAGGGTTGCAATAGAAGCTTATAAAAGTGTCTCAAACGGGTGCATAGGTAAGTTTTTGAAATCTTTCAAAACGGGTAAATAGAAGTTCAAAATCAGGTTAGGGTTTGAAATCAAGATTCGGTTCCATAGTAAACTTTGAGGTATAAATTGAAACTGTTTTATGCTTTGATTTTTATGAATTTTTCAATTGAAACTGACAATTTATAAGTTTTGTGCAAGTAATTTTAATGTTTTTGCTGTCTACTTGCTTATGTGTCTGGATTTCTATATCCAGTAATAAAAATCTAAACTTTATAAAAATCTTGTGCACTGTATACAATTACATGTAACAACAAGTGAAAACTTAGGTTAGGGTTTAGAATCTTGTGCTCGTTTGGGTCTCACCAATCGCAGGGAAAACTGTTTTTATTTTTGCACTTCTTTAAATATCAAAACTTTTTTAGTTTTTTGCACTTCTTTTTATCTTGCTGATGTTTTGCCAAATCCGAGGTTTTTGTTGTCACATATGTCTTCTTCTTCTTTGATTTATGTTTAATGTGTTTGTTACATGAGATATACTATGTGAGATTAATTTGCTTATTTTGATCTCTAATCGTATGAAACTGTTTTCGATGCCTTGAAATGCCCACTGTGAACCGACATGAACCCTTACCTATCTGGATTACAATATTCTTTTTTTTCTTTTCTCCTGGGAAATTATGTTTTAAATTATAGTATGATGACACACAGGTCCGCTCATCAATTTAACAAAGAACAACTTAGATGGAACATAAGCACAAGGAACTTTGTTGCAGTTTAGTACTGCCTCCCTTAACTCCTATATATCCATGTTTTGTTGCACAAAACCTTGAAGCCGAAGAAGACGACACTGAAGTCCGTATTTTTTACAATTTTAATAACCCACTTTGTCACTATCGTTGCAAAATCCCAGAGTTACTTGGTAAACATATCCGAGGGTGTTTCCAAGGTTGTTGGCTGCTTCTCTCCTCCAACCACCTACATGAGGTCATGTTGTCTCTTTGGAACCCAATTACTTCTCAGATTATTGCTCTTCCCCCACTGATTTATAATGGAGACCCTATAAGATATTGTTGTTTGTCAGCCCCACCCGATCATCCCAATTCCGTTCTTTTGTTAACGAGATTTAAAAAACATAACTTTGTCTACTGTTTGAGCCCTTGTTTTTTTTTTTCCATGAGGTTAGAGGGGAGCGATTCATCATACTCAAACCCGAGTAAAGAAAGGAATTAAGATGGATGGAAATGAATATGCTCAAAACAAACTAAGGAAGCAGAACGGTTTCGATTGCTGGTATATTCGTAATAGTTGCAATGGTAAAGTATATGGCGCACAGTAAAGTCTCAAACATCAGTAGATTGATACTGGTGTTGTTCGTGTGAGTGTTAACATGATGGTTAAGTATTGTAAAACAAAGAAATCCAAGCAAGTTATAATAACTTTATTGCCAATTTTGGAATTCCCTTTTCCATTTATCATTGACTATTACAACGGTCTACTTTTTTTGAAAGGATCTCGTATGGAACTGTTCATCGTTGTTATTAGAGCGGTCAAAAGACATGACAGATAAAAACAGTTCGGTGATGTGCGTTTGTTTAAGCTGACACGGAATAATAGACTTGGGATGAATGGTATGACCTCAAAGACACTATTTATCTGTTCGAAGTTGCTATTGATTCACCCCCGTTTTTTGAAAGCCCTGCGATTGCCTCATCAGAATTAGGGGGTTATATACATATTCTTGGCGATAAGGGAAAAACCATATACTCGTACCATCTCAAAAGAGAAAACCCTATATTTTGTTTCATGCTCCTTGTTTAGTAGGTAGGAACAAGCGATGCGTTAGCATGGGCAATGCTTGAATGCCCCAGGTATTGTATTGCTTATATATATTTAACCTACATCTTTAATTTTAGTTAATTGATTGAAAATCATATTTTGTGTAGGTTAGAAGGTGATCATGTTCAACATATAAAACAAGAAAAGGACAAGGATGATGAGATAGTCGTAAGATCAGTAAACGGTGATTATGAGGTTGAATTTAATAGCACAAAAGATAAATCACATCTGCTCAATATTCCGTTTCATGTTTTGGAAATGGTTATGGAGTATTGTGTTGGGGTCGAATACCTGAAGTTTCGTTCTACATGCAAAATTTGTCATTTAGCAGCACCTTTGATACAATGGGGCGATGGAAGCCAGACTTTGTTTTTAAAGGATAAAACCATGTGAAACGAGAATAATCATCAACAAATATAATATAGTATAAGTAACCATCTGATGAAACAGGTGCAGGACCCCATAAATCACAATGAATTAAATCTAATGGATATGAAGATCGTTTAGAATTAAGTTCAAAGGGTAAACGTTGGCTTTTGGAGAGTTGACAAGGTTTGCAAATATTCGGTTTAGGTAGTATAGAAGTAACATCTAAAACACCCAATTTATTTAAAGTTGAAATAACATCAAAAGAAACATGTCCTAAACGATTATGCCATAATTCAAAAGAAGCTTTTCTTGAGACACCAACAGTTGCCGCCAAGGCCATTGGAGTATCTCGAAGCACATAAAGCCCATCTTCACATAGTCCTTGTGCTATCACCTGTTTGGTTTCCCTGTCCTGAATGTTAAAAAATGGTTGAGAGAAAAGAACATCAACCGGATGATCCATGGTAAGTTTGCTTATCGACAGGAGATTTTTGGTTAATTTAGGAATGACCAAAACATCACGAAGCAATATTTTATTTGAAACCATAGATTGACCAATATGAGAAACAGGTAAAGCATCACCATTACCGAAAAAAACACGCATATTACCCGAATGAGGGGCTGAATGCGAGACATTATCCGGAGAGGAGGTCATGTGAGCCGTGGCACCTGAATCGACGTACCAATCCGGGTGCCCTTGAGTAACATGGCACTGAGAGGTGAAGGCTTGTGCTAAGTTTGCATCTGATGTAGCAGCATTCGAGGCATAAGTATGAAGAGATGGACAAGAGGAGGCATAGTGCCCATTGGTGCGACATAACTGGCAGTGAGGGGGACGCCTGCCCCCACGTCCTCTACCCCCATTTGAGTTACTAGCGCGACCACCCCCTCGAGAGTAGTTTTGTTGGCGTTGTTGACGTCCCTGTGAAGATCTAGAACCGCTTTGTTGAGAAAAGAAAGCAGCAGGAGGTGTGGCCGAACCATGAAGAGATTTGAGAAACATCTCATGACTTTCCGCTTGAGATAACAAGTCACGAAAAGTTGTAAAGGGTTTGGTCGTGCGAATGGCAGTGGAGAAGGTTTCAAACGAGGCTCCTAAACCACAAACGAACCAGTGAAGCTTGTCCATTTCATCTACAGGTTGTCCAATAGCAGCAAGTTTGTCACAAATACCTTTGAATTGACGACCATAATCAGAAACCGTGGAGGTGCCTTTTGATAGATTGCGAAGAGAATCACGCAGAGAATGGATCCTTTCAACAGAAGAGTTGCTGTAGGCAGTCTCTAAAGCAGTCCAGATTGCATGAGCCGTGGTAAGGCCCAAGACTTCAGCAGCAGCTTCCTCGGTTAGGGAGGAATTGAGAAGGATGACTGCTCGTTGATCAAAATCATTCCAAGTAGTGAAGGCTGGATTTGGAATGGATTGATCACCAGACGTGATGGTAGCCGACGGGGCAGTAGTACCATCAATATGATTTGTAAGCTTCTGGTAGGAGAGGAGAGGAAGCATTTGATTTTTCCATAGAAGATAGTTGGTGGAAGACAACTTGATAGGGATCATATGGAGGAGGGTATTCATGGGGAAGGTGTTGTCTTGAGAGGTCGACATGAGGAGGTACCAGGAAAAAGAGACTGAGAGGGGAGAAAAGTTAGGCTGATACCATATAATGAATATTGAATTAACCACACATCTAATGGTGTGATGTATCTATATTTATAATGACAAGAATACAAGATAATCAACTCCTATAATTGTGGAGTGATAGAGTATATCAACTCCTATAATTGTGGAGTGATAAGTACAAATATATTTAGTCAATATTATCTAATACAGGCATTGCGTTAATTGGTTGTATCACATTTGTAGATACTTGTGTTATGCCTACGCGGTTGAACTCGTCAAAATCTTGTGTTAAACCCAAGCTAAACCAACTGTAACCCATCACTTATGCTTTTTTGTACCTTATCAATTTGAGGCGAATTAAAAGTCACATCGTTGTGTAATTCTGTCACATCTTTCATATTTATGATACTTGACGTGTTGCCTGTTTTGAAATTGTTATTAGTGTTGCCATCTGTTTGCAGCCTTATCACCTCAACGTACTTATCTTCCAAATCTTTTAGCAAACCATTATTAGGAAACACCTCCATTCCTATAGCAGGTGTTTTTTTAAAACAAGTCTTACTCTTCCTGATTGTTTTGATGTAATTTTCGAGCTTCCAGACAAACCCCTGCATATACATGTGCATACACTTATAAAATATAGAAATATATACTAACCGCTTGTATTATGTAATACATTAATTGGATATTACCTCTTATGTCTTCCGGAAATCTTTATCATCCTCTTCCATAAAAGGAGGTTCCTTTTCACCCAAACCTAAACCACGTGTTGTAATTTCTTCTTCCTCCCTTTCCTTCAGAACTTCTTCAGTCCATGCTGACGTAGGTGGTCGCTTGC
>BQNB010083282.1:18444-29080 GCA_026074375.1 Tanacetum coccineum
AGCATTTACCTGTTGTTCCTCTTGTGTGAGAGTTTCCCATAAAACTTGAATTCTTTTGCGTATGACATCCTCCTGGCCATGATATAAGGGTTTTAATCTGCCATAGTGTTCAGAGTAAAACACATTATAGCCACTTGAGTCTTGTTCGGGTGGGGACGGTTCCCTTAAAGCAAGCTGATTCATATTCTCGGTCCCATGAGAAGGCGCTGAAGCATCGGATGGCAGATGATATATAAAACCTGACAGTTTCTCGTTCCCCAAATCCACAGTAACTAAATAACCTTGCTCAAATCGGTTATCAATCGTTCCAGTCACTTGTCCACCAACCTCAACCTTTTGCCTTGCTGCACCACATAAAAAAATCCTTCGTTTTAATAAAGTGTCCCTTTTATCTGACCCGTTTTTGTTACTTTTTTATGGGATGAAGCAAAAATACAAAGCACACAGTAACCTAACCAGATAACAGATTCTTGACGGAACCAGACACTGGTCCATGAGAGAGCCTGTTTGCAGAATCTGCTGGAAGGGTATCAAGGTCATAAGAATTTTTATGCTAAATAGATTTAATATATAAAAGAGAAAAGCGTGTTGAGGAATGACGTACCAGCTGAAAGAGTGGGGGATTTCTTGCGGAAAAAATAAACCTGCTCAAAATGATAGAGCAAGGATAAATAGGCCTTGCGTAAGACAAAAGACGCGTTGGTGATTGTGGGCCCAAATTTGAAGACAGCCATCACTTCCCTCCATCTTCGGTCACTAACAATCTGTACACAGAAATGTATGCCATTATAATAAAGAAACAGAAGTGCTTTGCATACTTCTTAATCTATAGTATAGGATCGAATATCATACCTTTTTGAAGCCACCTCATGACGTGACCTCTATAAATAGACGGTGTAGATCTAAAGATGAACCTCTAATGATAGGGATCCTAAGTACACCAGCAAAAAAGAATCCTTTCAGAAGCTATGTACATCACTTTTATACTGAATAACGTTGAAAAAGGACGACGATCTAATAATATAATGTGATTTATAAGATCATTGCGACCAAATAAAAATGGTAAATCACTCCATAGGGACCAAAATTTCGATGTTATATGTCTATACCAGTTCATTGCCATAGCTAACGACTTTAGCTTTGCAGGTTACATAAACAAGAACAATACCCGTGCGTTGCACGGGTAGACGGTTATTTATAAATTAAGAATTGTTATAACATCTAAAATTAAAAAAAATTAATAAGCTAAAATGACACATTCTTTTGATAAACATGGTTCATATTGCTGAATTCTTATGAATGTGTTGGTTGCTTTAGTCGGTATCGTTCATAAAATATGCCGTTTGCTTGACATTAGCCTTTTGTGATTTATAAGTCAAATTAGTTCACTCTTTTGATTATTAAATAAGTATACACTGTGCAAGCATGTGGCTAAATAATGTGTACCCTGATAGATATTAACTTTATTAGTACTATATTTGATTATTTTAAGGGGTGTTACTATTGGTACCCCCTCTGGGCCGCCAAAAAGTACAAAAAAAGTACAAAAATTCCTTTTGTACTTCCCTTTTTACAGTGCAACGCAGTTTTTTATCAGTTTTTGTTCTGTATTTTTTGACTGTTTCATACTTTTGACCTGTTAAACTTTATATTTTTCGTTTCGTATTTTCCGTGTCACAGTTTTATAATATATATAAAATTATAAAAAAAGGCCAAAAATCAGGGAGTACAAATAGTGTTTGGGGGGGGGGGGGTACATATAACATAAGCCTATTTTAAGATCTAAAGTTAAACTATTGTCGTGAAAAATATTAATAAGGGTACTACTATTGGTACCCTATAGCCCACTGAAAAGTAGTAAAGATTCCTTTTGTACCATCTTTTTTACAATACAACATAGTTTTATATCAGGTTTTGTTTTGTATTTTTTGACAGTTTCATACTCTTCACTTGTTAAACTTTATAATTTTTATTTCGCACTTTCAGATTCACAGTTTTATAATATAAACAAAATAAAAAAATAAATTTTTTTTTAAAAAGATAAAAAAAACCAGAAAAACAGAGGTACAAATGATTTTTTATGAGATATGTATAATTTACCCCATTAATAAAGTTGTCAAGATGGTTCTTTTTGTTATGTTTTATTTTATTAAGGGGTGGACTAATTTTTAAGCTTTTGATTATAAAAAACCATTTTAGTTAAGTAAAAATAAACTTTTTTATGTGTCTCATTATTCAATGGGTCTCTCATTAATTATTCTCATAGGTGCTATACCCATAATTCCATGTGCTAGGTCCCATGATTCGATGTGCTAGAAGCATTTATCCAACTTTTTACTCCCATTTCTATATTCTTTTGCTTTATTCTCAGATTCAAAGATGATATAATTATTCTTTTGCTTTAGGTAAATATTTGAAATTTTATGTTTTCATTCTTTATAAAAATATTGAGATTTTAGCCCAACTGCATGTATTATATATTAGGGGATAGCTTGACTATAATTTTTGTAGCTACTTGGCTACAATCCTCCAACCAAAATACAAAAGAAATAACTTAGAGACATGTAAACAGGATTTAGGGACTCACAAACAGGACTGAGGAACCTACAATTATAGCACAAAATTGTAGCCAATTATCTTAATAGGTTTATCCTTTTTAATTTTTTGTTAACGATAATAGGGGGTGGTGGATCTTTTTGAATTTTTAGAGAATCATCGGACTTTCCACTCCTAGTGAATATGACATTCACTTGCTCGGCGTGAGCTTGAGGAGGAGGTGGTGGATCTGTCCTATCGGTTTGTTCTGATGATACGTCTTGAGACTTCTCCCACTCATCTAGTTTTCTTTCCATGTTTTTAACTTTAGTTTGGAAATTCTTTTTGTTTTGCTTCATCTTTAAAATCATATCGTTAATATTGTTCTTGACAAACATATTTGTAACTCTTTGACCGTCCAAAAATTTAGTGATTAGTTTTTCAAAATCTGTTTTAGATTGAGGCTCTTGGTTGACGGTTTTAGACTTTTTCTTAGGTAAATCACCGGTGGTTTTACCATCGTCTCTTTCATAAAGTTTATAATGAACAGTTCTCATGCTACACATAAATCTTTTGAAATCTTCGAGATCATTTCTCACATCATTGTTTAATCCTGTGAGCGATTTTTCATAATCATTATGATCATGATGGGATTGGTGAGAATACGAATAATGAGAATTTCGGTTTTGATAACCTTCAGATTGGATGTAATTTACTTCATGACGTTCACACATCAGCGTGTCATCGTTCATGGGGTTTTTAGAAACGTTTCCATCTCTAAGGTCATAATATTTATAACGCATATCTTGTAAATTTTCTTTTAAGCATGTAATTTGAGAATCCATAGCCTTCAATTTTTCCATTAATCGAGAATTATCATTATTACTATTACTTCCATCGGCGAAAGCAACAGATTACGGTACCCTCATCACACTGCAAACTCGCTATATTTAGTTCCAAATAAATATATTTTACGAAGATGGATGAAAACGATGTTAAGATGGAAGACATACCAGATAACGTCCCTACAAGTAAGTTATAGCTAATTGGGAGAGGAGCTCAGATGTTGGACGGTCGTTATGATAATATGTGTAATGCTTTTCTCTGATAGTTTGCGGATCTTGGCCATCCCCCACCGAGCCCAATTTCCCCGACGAATACACACCCCACCCTCCGCCCCCCTCCCCCCCCCCCATGGTCTTGTTCCCTTGCAGAGTCACTGTGATACCCACCGAGTGAAGATTTTGGCTGGAAAAACGCTATGCAGTAGAGTATTGCACCATGTGTCTATAGTCCATCATATGGTGCCTCCCCCGGCTCCCACTTATTTCTACAAGTGATAAAGATCAAAAGAATTATGATCTGTAAATAAAGATGACTGGACAAATTTCTACCCTCCCCCCCCCCCCTTTTCAGCAGCAGCGTTGTAATAATCCCCCAACCGCCTCCCCAGCAACACCAACCCCCGAGAAATCATATACCAACTCACACAACTCACAACCACACCCCCAGAAGAAGGTATTCCATTGAATAATTCTATTCTAGTATGAAATTACATCGCATTATGTTGACCTTTTTCAGTTTTATATATATATTGCTTCATTTTGAATTGTTAGAATTTGGTAGAGATTGTATGATTATATTGGTAGTGGAGTCAGAGGATAATGAAACAACAAATCAGTTGTGTAAAGATAGAGAGAATGAAGGTATATTTTAGAATCGGCCCCCAATGTCTTGTTATTTTGGTTGCTGGGAAATTAAGATAAACAGAGAGATACTATAGAGTCCCCCCCCCCAAATGGTCTAGAGTTCCTGTTTTTGCGTCCCCACAATGTAGGATGATAAATCCAGCATGCGAATACTTTGTATGTATCCAACGTCGCCCCCACTCCCCCCCCATAAATCACAGGGCGTAGTCTAATTTTCGCTACAATATGGTGAATTCATTCCAATTTTTGCCTTCTGACCAAAATCCGCCAGCAACTCTGATACACTTAGCCGTCCAAATGCAAAATCAATCAATATTCTCAACTCTTTTGAATGCCCAGCCTGTTATCTCCCAGAATACTACATTTAGCCAATCGAACTACGACACTCGGATCCTGGGTGTCCCCCCCCCCACACTAAGCCGTTTTTTTAAGTTTAACTGAATTTGTGGTTCTAGTATATTTCGAGTTGCATGGTTGGAGCTTAGATGTTTTGGGGTATAATAATTCTGAGTCTATTTGGGCTTGATGGAAGAGTGGGGTTTGTGTATAGTCAATTGGTTGTTTGACTGTCACAGGGGGTAGTGTATAACGGGGTTATTAAACTGGAATATTTTTTATTGTTTGTCTAGTATATTCGATCTATGACTATAAGATGTGGTTTTTGTTTGTGTTAGATATTGATTGTGACGGCGTGTTTATATCTAGATGGTTTGTTTGTAGTTTGTATTGATATGTGGGATTTTTAAAGTTCGCCCAAACACTCCTTTTAACTAAGAATCTGCGTTTTCAGCAGTTTTACCACTCTCCTTTCATGTTGCTGTCATTCATGCTTTACTATGTAAGCCCCCCCCCCCCCCCCCCCCCCCCCCCCCCCCCCCCCCCCCCCCCCCCCCCCCCCCCCCCCCTCACCGAATGATAAATATGTGTAGTTGGAGTGCCTATTGTTGTGTCTTTTCTACTTAGTGGCGGAATAGGCATTAGGATATTGATATACTTGGTCTTTTCTACTAGTGTAATACTAGGAGTGATAATTCTTTTGTCCCCCCCCCCCTCCATGTATCGTTTAAAATTGTATCATTTGCATTCCCTAAAATCATGACAAAAGCTACAAAACATTTTTTATCTTGAATCGTTGAAATGTTGTTGTGAGTTTTTAAATAAAATATTATTTAATTGTTATACGGTGCTTTACCCGTTTTTAATACGTTTGCTATCGGATCCAATTCTAGTACCGGTTTTTAGTTAAGATATGAAGGTTCGGTGAACTGGTACTTTGAATATAAGTCTGGAAAATCCTTACTGGCCTCAATTTCTGGTTTTGGTTTGGTACCATGTCATCTTGGTTCCCATGTCATCTTGGTTCCCATGTCATTAACTTTTTATATTTATTTTTTACATAATTTTAAAGTTAAATTTATTTTTTTGTATAGTTTTTTAATATTTTGTGCATAATTATTTTAGAAATTTCAAAATTAATCATCGTGTTTTTTTTTGAAATTTCGTTTTTAAAATAAATATAAATTTTGTTTTTTTGGGGAAATTTCGTTTTTTAAATAAATATTTCGTTTTAATTAAAAAAATTGTCTTTGACATGGTTTGAACTTAAGTTGTTTGTAATATTAACATATCACTTAACCACTAGACTAGGTGACTTTTTTGAATTATATCTTTCTAATTAAACTATATAAGATCATGTAAAAAATAATTACCAAAAAAAACTACTAATCTACATCATCTATAATTCGGTATATAATGTAAATATTTTTTAGATAATTTAGGAATTGATTTTAAGAAGATAAAAAAAACCACGGTCGTTTTTTTTATTTTTTATATAATTTAAATATTCTTTCTACGTTATTTATCTAAGGTTTGTAAACATTTATCTCTTTTGATATGCAAAAAAACTATCCACTATCATTGTTACCTGCTAAGGTTTTAGTTTGCTAGCAGATATTTATGTGTTTCTAACTGTGTTCATGTGAACGAGGTTTGTTTTTAACACATCATCTCATATTATTGTGCTCTGGAAGTTTACCTTTTCTCAACTTCATACTATTTGTGAGTGTTTGACATATGCTTCTTTATTAAAGCGGCAAAAGATAAATTGAGGAGCTTTGATCAGAGTTACAGGTTTGGCGTTCATGCTAGCAGATAGATATATCACCTGACTCATTGTTGGTATACTCATTATATATCTTTCTTTCTTTTTTGCTTAATTAGCCGTGGCTGTGTTATATTCACAATCATGTTAAGGTATTTGCATTTTGTGTGTAAGCTAGACCGGATGCTAGACATGGGTTTTGAACCTCATATTTAACATATAGCGATGCAAATTAGCATCCTTTTCTTTATGCATTTCTTTCTGTTTCAGGATCTCGAATTTCTTATTGAGAGTCATATGCTAACATGTGATAAAGGTAATTCATTTGCACTAAAATACTTGATTTCAGATCATATGTCTTGATGTTTATCATATCTGCCTAGAAAAGAATATTTGCATTTAAATATCCAGTTATACAATTTGTATGGATAAATTGTTTATATCACATTGGTCACCGTGTCATTGTTTGATTTGTATTTCAATTTCAGAGAAAAGTCTTCTTTCATCTCTGTAGTTTTCTCAAGAAGATGGTTGGCTTTCTTCATTCTATTCATGTTTAATAAAAAAGGTACCAGTAAATTCAGATTGCGTGTGACATTTTAAGTGTGGTAGTGAACATGACATACTATTTCAGATGCACGCTTCTATGTTTTACATAGTTACTGTATTGTCTTTGTATTTGTTCAGTACGATAAAGCAAGTGTCGTGGTAGCGAAGTTCAATGAACTTGAGAAAGAAGATATCGGCGTTAAACCATCAAACTAGCCCTTGGTTTGTACACTAAAAAACAACAATGATCTTTTGGCATGCAAAGATGAATATTACCATCAATGTGGTGAATATGATAAATGCTTTGAGTTGACCTCAATGTAAGTTGCTCAGTCTGATATAAATTTATAGGGTCTTACTGGGTTAGGTGGTCTTGGTTTACCGGCGTTTGATCGCCCGACTGGAGGCATGCCAGACAGGCTATGTCCAGCTATTTCTCAGATGATGCAAACCTTGCTTTCCACTCCCTATATTATGAAGCAGGTCGATGACGTATAGTATGAGCACCAAGCTTACTGGGCTTAGTTCATAATATACATATATGGGCCCAGGCCCAATACAACAATTCAGTTCTATATGAATTAGTATATAATTTTAATTCATCTTTCATTGTTTTGCATTTGTGAAAGCGTCAATCTGTTATGATCAAGGTTAAGTGGTAAATTCAAAAAGTTAGGTTTATATTGTTTACGCATATGATTGGGGGAAAAAATGTTAAAGTAAAAGATGGGAATATGTTACGAAAAGATTTTTAAAAAAACTTGGTAAGTTTTGTGACAACATAACAATACATAGATTAATAATTCATTATAGGCAACTGAATGCTCTTAAAATATATATGTACCATCTTCAGGACGTAGAACTAATATTGCCTGTTTAGCCACTTTGGTTAAGTGACCTCTGTCGATCAAACTTTTATGCTTCAGGGGTTTTTGGGCTTATTATAAATATAAAAAATAGGCAAATACAAAGGACGCCCTTAAGAGAACAACCAAAATAGGCGCAAGGACAACATCAAAGGTTGAAAAGTGTGAAAACGATGCGGTGATTGTCACGATGTTTGAACAGCTTATAAGTCTGGCAAAGATTTTACATATGCAGACATTTAAACACGAATAGGTAACTTTCAAAGTCCATTATGTCATTTAATTTGTAGAAAATAAATTGTTACTATGGTTATTGATTGAAGGTTATGAGATACTGCGCAATCCAAGTTCGAACCTCCTTTTGTGTATTAGTGAAATTATTTATTTATAAGTTCTTATGAAAATACATTTGACTTTCATAAAGTTCTACTTATAACAGATATAAAGTCTAACTTCAAGAGCTTAAAATTTTTTGTTGTTTATACGAACGTATGCTGGTTTTGAATATTAAAAGTATATGATATTCAACGAGTAGGAACACATATGCTTGGTTTTGATGTTGGGAGTTGTAAATGCACTGCAAGAAAAGGTACTCTACAACATCCATGTCTGCTGATAACAATTAGTTTTTATTTGGCTGCTGATTTTGGAGAAATGTTATAAGCTTACTTCCCATAAACTCCCTCTACCTTTACTAATCTAACATTTTCTTTAAACCATGTTGAGACAAAACATGATAATTTCCCATAACCAAATTTGTATACTTTTGTGAAGACTCATTTTTGTTCAAGTGGAATCTAGAATAAAATCATCTAACTTTGTATTTTAGTGCGTGTTTGAATAAGCTTATTTAAAGTAGCTTAATGCTTTATTGAAAATACAATATTGATGTTTTCGCTATCAAAAAAACTTATGCTTACAGTGATGAATAGCTTTAATCCAAAATAGGCTTTATAAAAGCTCAAAAAGTTTATTAGCTAATAAGCATAGTTGTTTGTATAGCTTTTAAACCAACACCCTCCTTAGTGGTATTTGCTTAGTTTAAACTATCTTGATATAATGGTGCAGATTCTTATAGTGTGTGAAACAGACTCAGTAGTCAGTACTACTATTGCTTTTGTTACTATGAAAAACCTAAATCCTGTTGACCAAATCCTCTAAGTACAAACTTTCTTAAAAATGTTGTTGCTGTTTGTTATTCGACCCACTTTTAAACAGCTTTGTCTTCCAAAAGAAAAGATGCAATTGATATCTAAATAAGCAATACCTATACATTTTCATGAATGAAGAACCACAATGGTTATATCATCTACATGTAACAATTTTGACTAACTAAATAGATTGGCTTATGATTATTCTGTTACTCAAACGGGTAAAACTGTACATCTATTTTTTAGATTTTTAGCTAAACCAGAAACAATGTCCAAAGTGTATTCACAATGCATATCTTAAAAATCTTTTAATGAAAGAACTCTAATATAGTTATACCAAATCTTTTAAGATATTGATCTTTAACAAGCTGAAACTCAAAAATGTATGAGATCACCACTCTATTTGTATCACCAAAATGATAGCAGTAAACAAAACATGTAAGGGCTATCGAACCACACCTAAGCACTTTGTTCCTTGACATGCCCGACTGATCTTGAATCTGACTACCTTTGGACCTTTTGTTCTTCTATTAACCTTTTTCTGTTTTAGGGAAAACAAAGCATATCTCTAGAACTGGAGGTCAATTTGAGCTTAGTGGCGCTTCTCTTGAAACTCTCCATCAAACTTGATCGATAATAATCACCACCTTTACCAGGTTTGTACCTTATTATTGTTACTTGAACTTTGTGCAAACAACGTGTGCGTACCATTTATGTAAACATTCCCTTCATATCGGCATCTTTTAACATTATAAAAAAAATTAACGTCTCGCAGCAACGCGCGGACATTCATGCTTGTTATTATTACGAGTGACTTAATTAATCGAGTCTTCTTTTTTGTATAGTTATATTATTGTGGGAAGTAGTTTGGTACTACTCTTTTCTTAGAATATAGAAGTTTGAGAAGTTTAAGTTAGTGCAGTCACGATAATGAAAATGTTTACGATATTTTTTTTGAGACGAACACGACCAAAATACAAGGTCGTAACTGTTGCCTATTGTGATGCTTGTGTTACATGTTTAAGAAAAATACCACATATAATTAAATTTATTCTACTGTAAATGCAGGCTGATGTCAAGGATATAGTGACAAGATTTCTCAAATCAGTGATCAACGTGACTACACAATTGTACTTAAAATCTCACAATCAGTCTTGCTGATATCCCATGGAAATGACCAATAGCCTGATGTTACCGAGTTTATTTAATCTAGCATCTGCATCCCTATGAAACCAAGAAGATAAAACATACGTTCATCATAACCTGATGGATAAGAGGTAATGTTATTATATAACTATTAAGCATCTGATTAATCTTAACTAACATAAAGATAGCAGTATATGCACATCAGTTTCATTTAGCTTAATATATATTGTCCGAGTTGAATTGTGACCATAATTTCTACCTTTGGGGCAAAGCTTTGTTCAGATACGTTCGCAGGAAACAAGCGGAGGCATGGTTTGAGGTGTAAATCATCAGGCGGGTTCTGTTATCGGTTTATCGGTTGTACATGGAAGTTGGAACCAACACTGCCTTAATTGGTGCTTAAGTCACTTTTGACTTCAGAGATAATATATTCTCCAATGTAGATCTTACTGCCGCTTTGACCCTGTGAGTTTTCAAATGCTCTTTTTTGTTGCTAAAAGTTTTTTTTCTTAAGCAAATCAACGATTAAAGAATTTTTATAGGGTGTGATGTGAAGTACCAAGCCAGTGGATCAAAATG
>BQNB010083283.1:0-24902 GCA_026074375.1 Tanacetum coccineum
CCCTTCTTACCCAACAAATGATTTCATTCTTTACACACTCTAAACACTTCCTTTCTTAAACCTTCCCATAATCACATTTGCCCACTTTTTCCTTTCTAAATTGGAAATGTAATTATTAACCCAAATCAATCCTTTAATTTCTTCCTAAACATCATCATCTTCATACTTAGCTTCTTAAATCTTCTTCAAGCCTAAAACACTTCTTTACATAAACCTTCCCCAAATAATACCCAAATCTTCTCTTTAACAATGCCAACTCACATTCCCTTACACAAGGTACTTCCTTTATACTTGTTGTACCTTGTGTCTCTTTCATTCTCAACCAAGGATCTTCCATATCCTATCAAAACATTCTTCACCACATATTCACTATTTACCTTCTTTCTCATAACATTCAAATTACACATACTCACACATACTCTTATCTTAACCCTTCATCAACCCACTTCACCAATCCAAGTTACCTCATTTATTTCTCTACCCTTGGATTGATTTCAAACAAACACAACAAACATACTCTCACTTCTACCCTTGATCAAACCACCTCATCAATCCAATATACTTCATTCTCTTCTCAACCATTGGATTGAACTCTCATCTCAAACAAATACACTTCTCTTTCACAAAACAAACATACCTCTCTTATTACCCTTGATCTTGCCACTTTACTAATTATCTTCTTCACACCCTCACCCTCTATTTCAAACAAGATCAAGAGGCTCCTTTCCATCACATCTTGTCACATCATGCTAACTCATATATAACTCATTCTCTCTTATCCAACATGTGCCTAAATGATTTTGAAATTTAGATTTCAAATATTCCCCATTTCTCTCTAAGTTAAGAATATTCTAGGAATATTCTCTTGTACTACTAACTAGCTTTTCAAACCTTTAGTTGGATCCCAACTAAGTCAGATACATTTTTGAGGAATACCCAAATTACCCCTTTTCGATAATTCTTTTCTCCCTTTACTTTATTCGATAAGCAAAACGCTTTTAATACTTCACAAATGTTTTATCAAATGGCTATTTAAGTTGGTTGACCTTGAGTGTAAGAATGATTAAAAGGTCATAGCATGAAGTACAATTGCGGGTTTAACAAGTGCGGGTATTTAAAATGCCAGATCCTAAAGAAAAACAAATTAGGCAATCTAGCACGCTGGCCATGCGCTGACACGTGGGCAGTGCGCCAGACTCAAAATGTTTTTCAGATTTTGGGATCCTTGGCCTATAAATACCCCTTCTTAGCTCTTGTGTTCCTCACCTCTTGCCATTCTTTCTTCCTCACTTTTCTCTTCTCACATCCTCTAATTTTAAACATCAAAGTGTTTTAATCTTCTCTTCTATCATTCTATTAAAGTGAACACATCTTCTCAAGAGAGCCACACAAGTACCTAATCCATACTTGTATGTTTTGTCGAGGGTCTTTTTTATCATATCCTTTCTTTAGAATCGAGTCTCTAGGTTAGGTTAGGACTTGGTTCATCCATCTATCTTTTATTCAATCGAGTTGTAAGGGAAGTCTTGTATTCGTTGGATCAAGCCTAGATCATTAATATCTAGTTGGGGTTTGGTAAACTTCCAATGGGAAGTTGGTAGTATTCCTAGTTGATCTAAGTGATCCTAGAGGTTAAGTCGAATCACGGGTTCTTAGGGGTGGATTTTGAGGGCGGAATATCATAAGTAGTAACTCTTATGTTTGAGCGTCGGTGTTTGTTGAAAGCCGATGAAGTTAAATTGTAATACGGTTTGTAGTCGACCATAAGGATTATAATAGTATAGTATCGGAGTCGTGGATTCACAACTGGACGTATAGAAGGACTAAACCCCCCTTCCCGAACTAGTATATATCATTGATGACATCAAATAACGTCACTTTTATAGCATCATTTATCCCATGTAAATAACCCATTTTGTATAATTATTGCAAGAATTGTTACTTAATCATTTATATTTGAGATTTGCAGTAATTATGGAGTACTTTGTGATGATTAGCAAAAAGGCACGCATTCTTAAGCTTAAACAAAGACATTCGAAGATTAATGTTCTGACATCCTATACGTCGTATCCATCAAGGACGATACGGCGTATCTGTGCCTGCACTTCATAAGAAACCACGAAGATACAAAGTCCAATAAGTCGTAATTAGGAGAACTCTATACGTCGTATTCAATATAAAGTAATAAAATATTCTGGAAGATATCGAACGTGGTCCCTACTCCAAGAAAAACCTGATACGCCATATCTATCTCTCTCAATGTGTCGTATCGACTGAATTCCAGACAGTATAAATAGAAAACCTAAAAACAGGTTTTTCAGTGTGCTTGATCATATTTTTGATACCTTAACCACAAAAGTCGATTTTCAGAAGACAAGAAGAGCAGAAGAGGTCAAGCAAAGCTACTAATTCCATAGGAAACACCTTGTAATCTCCTATACTCTTGTAATCGTTCGATTTTTGGTATCATTCGTTTAACTCGGTTAGTTTACATTGGTTGAATGATTATTTTTGTAATGCTTACAATGATTAAGGGCTAATACCCTTAGCTATTAGCCATGATCCAATGAAGAAACTACTGATAGAGGATTTACACGATTCAACGCTATTGTGACTAGTCTAAAATCCTTAGATCCGGACTACTCAAGCAAGAATCACGTAAGTAAGTTTCTTCATGCTCTTACATTGAAATGGAGAGCCAAGGTGACGACCATTGAAAAGCCAAATACTTGGCCACTCTTTCTCTTGATGAGCTAATAGGAAACTGTCGGAACCCAATATCACCTTCACTTCACCATTGATACAAGAAAAGGAGATAAGAGAAAATATAGAAGAAATTTAGAGAGAAGTTAGAGAGAGAAATGTAAAGAGGAAAATGAGATGGTTGAATTCTTGCAAATGTGTGAAAAACAAATGAGAACCAACACCCTCTCCATCCTTGGAGAGGGGTAATTATAGTTAAAACCAAGAGGCTTTCATGCCTTGGTGTTTCTACGACTGGGCTTGTGATTACTTGGGCTTTCGCCCGATACACGTGACCGATTAGATTAAATAAAGAGCCCGTGTACCCGTCTAGCCTATTACAACGTATAATTAATTAAGTGACCGAGACCTAATATAAATTAATGAACAAACTTCCTTGTTCGACTCAAATTATTTGTGGTTAACAATCTCCCCCCTAAGTGAGTTTCATTGTAGACACTCCTTCGTGATATCAATGAGATTGCTTTGTCGATGAGGCTCTTGGATCTTTGTCTCTGGTCTACGTTTGTATAGGGGGAGGGGCCGGGCATGTCCATCATGCTTTAGTGATCTTTGGATCTTTAGCCTTTGTCATTTGTCTTTTTTGACTTGTCTTTTTTCGTCCGAGATCTTTAAATCTGTTATCCTTCTCGTCTTGATCGTCTTTGCCACCTGCGATCTGTGTCTTGACCAACATGCTCAACTTTGCATCATCTTGAAAGCTTACAAAGCATTCTCTCCTTGATAGACTTGATACATTGAAGGAAGATCTTGAATATCAGAAGTTGTTCGGAAGTCCTTTTATCTTATTCTAGCTTTCATGATCTTGAATCTGATGCTTATAGAATGTCTTTGTAGATGAGCATGAGCATAGTGGTAATTGAATCCGACTTCAGCTAGTAATTAGTCATCACCATCTCCATTTTAGGTATCCTGAAATAAAAAGTAGTCAATAAGCGGGGTGGATGATAAGGCTCATGTCATTTGTCCGAATTTGTAGATTAACCTCCGTTTTCCGTAGGATCGTTTACAGTATAAATACTGTACTTAATTGTTGATCATGTAGATTTTAAAGAATCTCCTAGACAGGGGTCTCCAGCTCAATCGAAGGATCTTCTAACACAGTGTATTAGATTTGCCATCATTGCTAGTTCTCTGTTAACCCAGGAACGTCTCAAAGCAACAACACGGTAGATAGTGAATCAAATATTTACTATCTTTCTTGATTATGTCTCAATTCATTTACTGGACCTTTATCGATATCCAGTTGACACAAGCTTGATTCATAAAAAAAAAAAAAAATAGGAATCTCGCAGTCACCTACCATGACTAGTTTGATGCTGGCTCAAGCAGGGATCTTCCATCTTCATTGTGATAACATAAGTATCACTCAGATGTTCAGGCACAATCACATGGATAATTGCGTAGGACTCTTGTGTTAACAGCTTTGAACTTATTGGTGTTTCAAACAAGTGTTAGAAATGAATGTTGTCCTATATGAGATTTATTTATGGATCTCTTGGCTCTAGACTCGATTAGTGCGTTTTGGTTTTAGTCTTAATCAGAGGCCTGGAGGCATACTGCCACCTATCAATATCAACCAACTCGATAGAAAGTTAATAGAAGTCGTGTGTATCTCCGTGACAAATGAGACAAGTTTCTTTTGAGAGAAACCCGAATGGCTGGGAAGGGTTGTGCATTGCATCACTGGGTCCAAGATTAGCGTCTTCCAATGTCAGCAACCAACATTTGTGATTTTGACAACCATATGTATTACCCTGTTTCATCTAAAGTTGATGTGGATGGGCTTCTTTCTTTAGACCCTTTATCCATACATTTCTTTTTCATTCTTCAACCCCTTCAATGCTTACCAAGACGTCATTACTAACACCTTGTTGTGATTGTTCCAGTGTTAGCTCAATCTTAGTTGGTATTCTTCCCTTATACACATTCATCTCCAATCATACCTAAGGAATGCTATTTCTAACTATGGAGTGTCTTTGGGTAGATCCCTCCGGTTCTGGTTGGATCATAGGACAAATACCTAACCTTACCACCTTATGACTTCAGAATCGTCATGAAATAAGATGTTGTAGGGTATGAGATCGTAACCATAAAACCATTTTCTGAAGAGTATCAAGCACTTTGAGTCGATAAAAATCACTTATTATTTCCTGTGCCATTCTCTCAGATTGAAAACCCCTATTTTATCCGTTAGAATTAGGATTAACATAGGTTTAGCATATGTTTAACATAGATTTAGAATTAACATATTTTAAATTAACTTAATTTAGTTAACCAAAATACTGATAGAATAAAAGATTAACGCTCTCGCTCTTAGTGATCGATACCCTACTTAAGAACGAATCTACATCTGGTCGGGTACATTGCCCGTTAAAGTGTTGTTTTAGGTTAAGTGGCCAAATATAAATGTAAAATTTGATAACTAAAATAACAACCTACACGACAACACATCAGCGGTCTTCATCTTCGCTACGTTTGTAATTTTATTTGCTTTCCAAAATTTTATTTGTCTTCATCAAAAAAGGGGATATTGTTGGTGCAACATTGTCTAGGATCTCCTTTATGTTTTAAGGATAACAAATAAACATTCGCAAAATGTAAAATAACAAACGATAGCCAAAATCCGTAAAATTAGATTTTCACCTCTAGCGTGCTGGTCACGCATCAGCACATGGCTAGCGCGCCACTTGCGAATTCCGTTTTTACGGATTTGCTTTTGTCGGATTTCCTCTTACCCGACACATGTGGAAAATTCAATAAAGGTATGTATATGATATTTGAGCATTTGAGAACACTCCAAATGAGGTTTAGACTTAGAGAGGAGCAAAAATGAATCCTCTCATTTTTCTACAAAACGCCAACTCAAATCTTTTATCACACACCTCTAGCCAAGGCCAAGACTTCTTTCTAAACCTAGTATGATCATGTTTTCAACATACCAACAAGCAAAAGTATTCATTTGACCTCAATCCAGATTTACGTTGTTCCTAATCATGTAACAGGTTTTACTTCCTTATTGGTTAAACTAAGTCAAAGGTCACTTTGTGTAAACGCATCCTTTCCTGTTATGGGATATGCTTTACTTATGATGAAAAGCACTTAGCTTGTTTGCATCAAGATGATTAGTGATCAAATCCATTATTGATTATCATAGATTAAAGTCTAAATGACTAACTGAGTTTGTGGTATTTGGAAGTTAATCATACTTTAACCTTTCTTACTCCTATACTTATAAATGTTTTACAAACTCACATGTATTCTTCACAAGTACAAGATAACTTACAAACTCCCACACTTTTTTCTACATCACTTATACACCATTCCTCCTAAAACACATTCCCTCTAATCACTTGTTAATCCCTACTCATTCACACCAATCCTACAACCACATCATTCCTAATCATTTGTTTTACCCTCTTACCCAACAAGTGATTTCACTCACTGTACCACACTCTAAACACTTCCTTTCTTAAACCTTCCCATAATCACATTTGCCTACTCTTTCCTTTCTAAATTGGAAATGCGATTATTAACCCAAATCAATCCTTTAATTTCTTCCTAAACATCATCATCTTCATACTTAGCTTCTTAAATCTTCTTCAAGACTAAAACACTTCTTTACATAAACCTTCCCCAAATAATACCTAAATCTTCTCCTCAACAATACCAACTCATATTCCCTTACACAATGTACTTCCTTTATACTTGTTGTACCTTATGTCTCTTTCATTCTCAACCAAGGATCTTCCATATCTTTTCAAAACATTCTTCACCACATATTCACTATTCACTTTCTTTCTCACAACATTCAAATTACACACACTCACACATACTCTTATCTTAACCCTTCATCAACCTACTTCACCAATCTAAGTTACCTTATTTATTTCTCTACCCTTGGATTGATTTCAAACAAACATAACAAACATACTTTCACTTCTACCCTTGATCAAACCACCTCATCAATCCAATATACCTCATTCTCTTCTCAACCATTGGATTGAACTCTCATCTCAAACAAATATACTTCTCTTTCACAAAACAAACACACCTCTCTTATTACCCTTGATCTTGCCACTTTACTAATTCTCTTCTTCACATCCTCACCCTCCATTTCAAACAAGATCAAGAGGCTCCTTTCCATCACATCTTGTCACATCATGACAACTCATAT
Organism: Tanacetum coccineum; assembly: GCA_026074375.1. NCBI lineage: Eukaryota > Viridiplantae > Streptophyta > Magnoliopsida > Asterales > Asteraceae > Tanacetum > Tanacetum coccineum. The sequence continues at coordinate 6,941 of BQNB010083283.1, forward strand.
GTAACTCATTCTCTCTTATCCAACATGTGCCTAAATGATTTTGAAATTTAGATTTCAAATATTCCCCATTTCTCTCCAAGTTAAGAATATTCTAGGAATATTCTCTTGTACTACTAACTAGCTTTTCAAACCTTTAGTTGGATCCCAACTAAGTCAGATACATTTTTGAGGAATACCCAAATTACCCCTTTTCGATAATTCTTTTCTCCCTTAACTTTATTGGATAAGCAAAACGCTTTTAATGCTTCACAAACGTTTTATCAAATGGCTATTTGAGTTGGTTGACCTTGAGTGTAAGAATGATTAAAAGGTCATAGTGTGAAGCACAATTGCGGGTTTAACAAGTGCGAGTATTTAAAATGCCAAGATCCCAAAGAAAAACAAATTAGGCAATCTAGCACGCTGGCCATGCGCTGACGCATGGGCAGCGCGCCAGACTCGAAATGTTTTTCACATTTTGGGATCCTTGGCCTATAAATACCCCTTTTTGGCTCTTGTGTTCCTCACCTCTTGCCATTCTTTCTTCCTCACTTTTCTCTTCTCACATCCTCTAATTTTAAACATCAAATTGTTATAATCTTCTCTTCTATCATTCTATTAAAGTGAACACATGTTTGTAAGAGAGCCACACAAGTACCTAATCCATACTTGTGTGTTTTGTCGAGGGTCTTCTTTCTCATATCCTTTCTTTAGAATCGAGTCTCTAGGTTAGGTTAGGACTTGGTTCATCCATCTATCTTTTATTCAATCAAGTTGTAAGGGAAGTCTTGTATTCGTTGGATCAAGCCTAGATCATTAAGATCTAGTTGGGGTTTGGTAAACTTCCAATGGGAAGTTGGTAGTGTTCCTAGTTGATCTAAGTGATCCTAGAGGTTAAGTCGAATCACGGGTTCTTAGGGGTGGATTTCGAGGGCGGAATATCATAAGTAGTAACTCTTATGTTTGAGCGCCGGTGTTTGTTGAAAGCCGATGAAGTTAAATTGTAATACGGTTTGTAGTCGACCATAAGGATTATAATAGTATAGTATCGGAGTCGTGGATTCACAACTGGACGTATAGAAGGACTAAACCCCCCTTCCCGAACCAGTATATCATCATTGAGGTGCGTGTCGAAACACTGCCGCCAAACTGCAATGCAACCCAAACGATCCCCCAACTCTTCACCCGTCAAACACGACGGGCCAAACCCTCCCCCCTACAACCGCCCCACTTCAAGAACAAAACCTTACCCACCCCCGAACCGGGACGCCCACAAACTACACCACCGCTCTACTCCACCTCTAACCTAGCGCTTGCTCCTTAACAGAAGTACGCCTCGACCCCACCCCTCACGAAAGCCCCCCCCAAAATTACCATCAACCTCCCCCCCGCATCAAACAAACCACAACCACAAGCGGCACCTCACCACCACCAGGCATGCCCACAACCTTCTAACCCAAGATTGGAACACCCCACTGAATCAACCTACTGCACTAGCACCACGCACACAACAATAAACCTCAACAGGCACATATATTCGATATCTGCAAAGCGGGCCACTACAAAAATGGACACTCACTCCCCCTATCCAGACTCGCATCTAAAGAACCGAACCTCATCCTTCCCCCAAACCCCATGACGTAAACAACACAGAAATCTTCCCGGAAAACAACCCAACAGACGCTATCAACGACAAATACGTCCACCCGCCCCCGACAAATCCAAAGTCATCAAATCAAGAAATATAAGTTTAAGGTTTGAAATTGCCAAACCCTTAAAACGTATATTTCAAAAAAAAAAGATAAAGATAAGACAAGGATGTTTCTGCAAAATGCTCAAAGTAACAAGTTAGGGGGCAAAACTGCCATCCCCCATACTGTCCATCACAAGGACATATAGATGATGCAAAGAGTTATAGTAACACATTGGGAATTTTTTGCCAAGTCCCCAAAAGTTATATAACCACAAGGACCTACGGTGAAAGGAAACATATAACCTTTAAGGACCAATTTTGCCAATCTCTCAAACCCTCATCCCTGTCACTCTTTTTTTCATAACATACTTTCCCGCCCAAATTTCCCCCCAACACAATCACGGGTTAACACCCCCTTCTTTTACCCTGCAACCCAAACCACCCCCTGGGTAAACCTATCCCCCCTCCTCCACTTAAACCCTAATCCCATTTTGCAATCCCAAATCCCACACTTCTAATCCAATGGCCATATTGATAAGATTGAAGGGTCGAGATTGGTTTTTGGTTTTCCTCTCACCAAACTAACACAACAAAGAAGCTGCTCAGCTTATAAAAGGGAAGAAAGATGAAGAGAGTAGAGTAGTTAGTTGTTTTTATTTTAATTTTCAGTTTTGTATTTTCCTTCAATATTAAGCATTTTACTTTCAAGTTTTTTTTAAAATAGCTTTAAAGCTCTTGTACTCTTCTCTTATAAGCTTGTACTTCTTCATTTGTTCAATACGATTCAGTTTACAAGTGTTCTTGTCATTTGTTTTCAAGTTTAAGTGATTTTCATCAAATAAGCTCTTAATAAGCTCATTTGAGCTTATTACTATTCACAAGCTCAAATATTAGCTAAAGTTCTGTTTTAGTGATTCATTTACTCAATTCTTACATTTTACATCTATCATGGACACTTGAGTAGTTTTGAGCTTAATTTGGAAGCAACAAGAGCAAATAAGCTCAAATTCAGCTTATTGTGGTTTTTAAGGTTAGAGGCTTTTGGAAGCCATTAGGATCACCTAGACTCTTCACTTGGATGTCTAGGTGAAGAAGACTCTTCAAATTTCAGGTTTCTCTTTCTAAATTTCATTTTAGCTAATTCATAGCTATTGTGGTGTCTTTCTTTCTCTTTATCTCTATTTACTTATTGATTCTTTGCTAAGTAAATCATCACACCACTAGGCACTTTCGAGACTTAAAGTTTAATAAACTTCTAAGAAGTCACGAAAATCGTATTCACCCCCCCCCCCCCCTCTACGGTTCTACAATGGTATCAGAGCGGTTAACTCAATTTTCTAAGCGTTATAACCTTCTCGAGAAGTTGATTTAAGTTGAAAACTTCTTTTTCAAAAATTAGAAATCCTAAACCCAATTTTTGGAAAAGTTGAGTAAGATCCATGGCTCAAGAGAACCTTAGGTCATTAGGGGAAGTACAAGTGGTTATGGATACTCCTACGAGAACAATCCGAAGACATCTTGTGAGAGCACATAAGGCGATAGTGAAGACGACGATCAATCGAAGAAGGACGCAACAAGTCTTATGGAAATCGAATCATAAGAGGTATATCTAAACTCATCTTTTTCTAATCTTCATGAATTGCAAAAGGATAATGAGGAACTTTTAAAATTTTGAAAAGATATTGTTAAAGCAAATCAAAGACTTTTAAAAGAAATATGTTCTCTTAAAAATGAAACAAATTATTAAACTATATAACAAAATAAATGAACTAAAACTAGAAGTAAGGAAACTTACTAAGTCTAAAGAGGTGATTGAACCATGTCAAAATGTGAGTTACTGAGACAAAATGTTGACTCTTTAAAAGGTAATGTTTCTAAACTTCAAGAAGAAGCGTTGAGCGTTTCAAAATTAAAGAAGAGTAGTAGTATTTTGGATGATATGTTATGTCATCAAAATTTGGCCCAAGATAAGGAAGGTCTTGGATTTTCTAAAGTTAAGAAAACCACTTTCGAAAGTCAAAGCAACCCAATCATGTTTGTAAAAGAGAGTCAAAACGGTGATTTATCAAATGCTCATTTTAAACCCATCGTTCCTCAAACTCGTTTTGCAAACACTCGAGGTACTTCATTACCCATTGTAAGAAGTGAAACCAAAAAACAAATTTACAAACTGATTTCACACAAGGAAGTTTGATACACTAAAACTCGAGTCGACCATAGACCACTCTTACCATCACCTAATATGAGACCTTTAACCTCATACAATCAAAGATATTTTTCTCAAAACAACCAATCTTTATTAAGAACAAACCTTTTCAAGAACCAAAGGTCTTCTCATCATCAATACAACTCATCCCAAAGGAAAGACAACTCCTACCCAAACCAAAGATTTTTTAGACCACAAAACCCTCAAAACTTTGGACCAAGATGTCAAAACCAAAGAAATTCTCAAAACAACCCTTGGTCTATGTATTCAAGGTTTGGTCTTGAGACACTTAGTGTCTTACTTCAAGACTTGAATGTATAAGTTGGGAGTGTTTTATGCTAACACCAATGGACCAAACCACCATTGGAGACCAAGTTTTTGAGTTATATGTTTGTTAGGAGTATCATGGTGTACATAAGTAATCTTTGAGGAAAGATAAAACATCAATGGTGGATCTTTATCACGTGGCCGTGAAACTTAAATCAACCATAAAAACCGAGCTAAGTTTTCTTATGATTATTATGAATTCTTGAATGCTTTATATTATAGTTGTTAAAAATTCTATGTGAATTTGTTTGATGCTAGGTAGCTTATTTTTTCTACAACTTCAAAGTTAGGAAAACTATAAAACTTAAAGGCGATTAACATAAAGTGAGACTAAAATTGCATGGCATGTGTTTAGGAAATATATTTATGTGCTTACAACTTTAATAACTTGAATACATCATAATATAAGCTTTAGGTCTTTAACAACACATAAAAACCATCCACAACTAAACCCAAAAGAAGAAATCAACTTTTAGAAGTTGCTTTAGTATTTTGACCATAACTTCTTCGTCCAAACTTCGATTTAGTTGATTTAAAAGCCCACAGAAAGGGAAAAATGATATCTACAATTTGAGAATGGTCTTTGGTCAGCCCTTGGCACACTGATCGCGCATTAGAGCATCATCAACGCGTGAGCTGCTGTTAGGATTATAGTACTTTTTTCTAAAAACCCTCGTTTGGCGTCCATAATTCCTAAAACTTGTTTTCCACACTTCATTTGGTTTAATTAAGATTTAAAAGACATAAACATACAATTGGTATTACTAAAAATGGTAAATCGCTGGCTAAGAGTCATAGGATAAATGAACTATAAACGTATGGTTTAGAGAGTCAAGATAATGCAAACAATAGGACTAGGAATGAAGGGTCAACTAATAAGGTTTTAGAGTTGTTACTATTAGATTTGTTTGGTCCATCACCAATTCAATGTTACGAAGGTAACTTCTATACTTTGATGATCATTGATGATCACTCAAACTACACTTGGGTTGTTTTTGTAGAGTCTAAGGATGATGTCTTAGAAAGGTTTAAAATATTGTGTAAAAGGCTTAAAAACCTACATGATTGTTATATTATTTCAATTGCAACAAATCATAGTAGTGGAATTGATAAAATACAATTTAGAAGCTTTTGTGAACAACATAAAATGTCTGATAACTTGTTGGGCCCGTTCACCTCTCAATCGAATGAGATTGTTAAAAGAACACATAGCTAGTTAAGAAAGATGAGTCGTGCTATGTTAGAAGAGCAATCCATTCCATAAAAATTTTGGTGTCATGCACTAGATACGACAACATACATCTTTAATAAGGTTTATATTATAAAATTCATTAATAAAACACCCTACAAAATCCTTAGAAATAGAAAGCCATCATTGGAGTATCTAAGAGGCTAGAGGTCATCCAATAGACAAGTCATTGGTGAGATGAATGAGAGAACTCTTAGGTCTAAGACAAAACAAGCTTAGAATTTTTGCATGACATTTTTCAAAGTCCAAATTGCACGAGTCTAGTTGAGGTTGTTCATGGTTGACATGCACCATAGGATTTTGATTTGAGTTGAGAGAAAGGGTAAAGGTCTAGAAGTTGTTTGCTATATATATATATATACACACTTGTGCTCTTAGAGCTTATGTGCTTACGTGCTATGTGATAGGACTTATGTGAAATGCATGGAAGTTAAGCAACACCGTGGTTTTAACGAGATGATGGATAGATGTCAATGCATTATTTAAACTATGGTTGACATTATCTTGGATTCTACATGTCATACCTATGTGCTATGAACAAGAAATTTGAACTACGTCGTGTCAATATTATGGTAATCTTCTCCTCACATATTTAAATGTGTGAAATCAACTTACTCGCAACATTTCATGCTCTATTCCCCATGATAGACATGAAAGATTAAATAGACAAATTCATTGACAAAATCACTATGGATCGCAACGCACCCCTGTGACGAAGATGTTGTATTTGTGTCAACTTGTTCATTTTATGTGTTGATTGAATTAGGGTAGAGATGAAAAGAAAAGAACTTTATGCAAACGTATAAACTACTCATGTAGTTAAAGAGAATCCTTTTGAAATTAAACTCGGTATGGTATTGCATAAGATACTAAAATACACAAAGAATAAACATGATAATATCGTCCTAGAAACTATGGACTTAACTTACCATACCCTTTTGGATGAGATAAATCAATAGTAGTAATATAAAGAGGCTTATTGTATACTTAAAAAGTATCATTTAAAATATCTTAAATGCTAGAAGGGTATTTACGGTAGTTTAATAGCAACATAGGGGTATTAGTGTAATTGTAAATTTTTATTAACATCGCCAATTAAAAAGGAAAATTAATATATATCATTAACTCGTACAACCAAAACAATTCTTCTTTCAGGTTAACAAAGATTCTTGCTCTCTTAAACAATTTTACCGCTCCTCTATCAAAACATAAAATAGATTTTGCAATCTCATCACAGCGCATAAATTTCGGATAATTCTCAATGATGGAAATGTACTTTTTAATTCGATCATCGGAGTATCAGATAATACAGGATTGTGGTCGGGTTCATAAAGTCGGGTTTCCATTTACCCGCAACGGAGGAGCGGCCCCACCGGGCAGGCGGCCACGGGTCATAACGAACTCTTCGTCGATTTTTTAGATGGATGCCGGATTGTCGCCGGATCTGGTCAAAATTGTTGGTGAAGGGTCAAGCGGAGATGCATACTCATGTGCATATTACTGTGTTGGTATGAAAGGTAAGCAAATCTGAGGTGTTGCGTTAGTGTCATGCTACTTTTTCTATCTTTTTCTCTTTGTCTTCAACTCCCACACGCAAACTCTTCTAAAAAATTAATAAAGGTATTCTTTTAATTTTTCTTATATTTTATATGCTTAAAATAAACAAAGAAAGTAGGAAAATTCTAGCCGTAATTTGCATTCTAACTTATGACGTTTCTTTTACATAATCAGTAACTTATGTTATTAGACTTATATTATTTTGATGAAGGAAATATTAAATGGATATTCCATTCAACTTATGTTTCGAAAAATTAATGTATTCCAATAATGTACTATAACGAAAACCGAATAAGCAGATAAGTCGATTTAAATTCTTATACCCGGAAGTATGACATGTTGTTTTTTAATGACGGGTTTTGAATTTTTGGTGTTTTAGTTATGAAGTTTATGTGGTCATTGTGGATATATATGTTTTTAGAAGGCGTGCACATATATTTTAATGAATTTGGCGAGAGCGTGCACATATGTTTTTGGAAGGGTACACGTATGTTCTAATAAATTTGATAAGAAAGTGAAGCGTGCATATGTGTTTTGTGGTCTATATTATAGATTCGTTTGATTGTCATGGGACACGAGTTATAGTTAGGCACATATATGTTTTTGTTTATGTCTTATTTTATAAATTAATTTTACGATTAATATAACATTGTGCAAGCTCTTTAGAGGCCATCTAGAAGATATGGCGATGAGTATCATTAGCATGTCATGCTTCATATCATTGTTATTCTTCAGTGTGTCACTTTTGTTATATCAGCCATAAATACAATTGTATTTCATAAACACACGAGAACAAAAATCTTGATCCTCTATTACTTTGGTTGAATCAGTTTTTTTGTGATACTAGTTCATTGTTCCGTAGACACAGTTCTTAAAAAAGTTTGGAAAGATTATGGATGAATTTTTGTATGGACACAGTAACCCCTTTTATAGTTGCAAACTAAGAATTGTGAAGTTCCTAACTTGTAGGTAGAATTGCGCATTGAACCCATTTACTTATAATGGGTCGATCGGGATTGTGTTTTGTCAAATTAAAAGATATAGGTTAAAGGAGAACGATTAAGGTTTAGTTTAATTCTAGTTCTATTGAATATAAACTTTGAATCATTCTATGCCAATTATTATTCCAATTATGAAGAGTCAGCATTTGATGGATATCACTTTATGGTGCCACATATATCTGTAGATTGAAATGCTATGCTTATTCCTAATCTTGTAGAATTCCACAGATCCACTATCACTTCTTGTACACATCTACTTTTCTTACTTTATCATATATTTTTTTCTTGAGTAACATGCACTTATTGATGCTAACACTTGACATCAGGTGTTGATACTGTTGGCGGGGTGAGGCAACCTGCTGGACACCATCATATGGAGTTGTTTCTCATTTGGGGATCATTCCTATTGCAGCAAGTTTAGATACAGTTGGTAAGAATGCTAATAAATGTTAAGTGATACATGAATGTAATAATGTTTACATCTATTGTCAAACGCATAATTTGATAAAAATAGTTTTTATATATATTTGTTTCAGGGGATGGCTCAATCATTTAAGAATGACGTTGTGTGACGAAGATAATCAATAGATGCACTTATGCTTTTAGATGGCGGGCATACATGTTCTTGAAGTCGTGCATATATGTTTTAAAAAAACGTACACATATGTTATAATGAATTTGTTAACACATTTGTTTTTTAATTGTATTTTACTTGATATCAAATTTTGTATATGATATTTTTGTTATTTGTTTGTTATAAATTCAGACATCATATGTATAACGTTTATGTTCTTGGTTTTAAAACTTGAAGTTCAAATAATGTACACTAGAAACATATATGCAATTAACACCTTAAGTAAAACATAATGAAGTTTATTAAATTGTATATACACATGTTAAATTACATTTAAAAAAAACATTCATGTTATCTAGAATTACATATATGCACTGTTAGTTTTTTAAACATGTACGCTGGAAAAAAAATTGTAAAAAAAATATTATTTTAATTCGAAATATTAAAAGATTTAAAAGCGTTTTTTGATTAAAAAATAGAAAAAAGAAAGTAAAAAAAAATTAATTCCAAAAAATAAAAAGATTTAAAAGCGTTTTTTGTTTTAAAAATAAAAAAAAGTAAAAAATTGTGGTTGACTAATATACCCTTTTCAATTATATGAAAACATTTAATGTTTACAAAATTTTGATTGGTTGAAAAGAATTCTGTAAAGTTTTGTACTTAAAATGGGTTCTCAATATAACGCTGCCTCGGCTCGGTTGAGTCATTTTTTTCGCTCGGCTCGCAGCGGACTTGTTCTAATAGAAAGCAATTTTTCTCTGGGAAAAAGACATAAGATTTGTTCGCTAGAGCTCATCACTGAAGAATGATGGCTTGACTTTTTCGAATTAGAGAATAACTTCTTCGTGTGAGCGGCGTACGTACAAGGCTGTTCGGACTCCCCCCCCCTCTTGTATCAGGTGCGTTGCCATCGTCTCTTTCCCCTTTGCCAGGTTACGCGGCATGGATTCGCCGATTGACGAATCAGATCTTGGCTCGCTGTCCCACCGACGAACCAGTCTAGAAGTCGAAAGGGAAGGCAATAGAAAGGGGTCTCCCTCTCTTTGTCTTCTTCTCGCCGCTTTTCTCGTCCATCCTGCCCTGCGCCGCTTACAGATTCAGTTGCAGGTATCTAAGCATCCATTAGTTAAGGGGGTTGGGGCGCGAAGCGCAAACCGCTCTTCGATCTCCCGGTGAGTTGGACGGGAAGAGACATAGGGGGTTATCTATGAAGCATTTGAATTGCCCCTTTCTTTTGGAATAGTTGAAAGTCCTCTTCTTAGGGGATTTTCTTTTTTCTTATCAACATAGAGTTGGAACTTAGCCGATGGACGAGTGGACCAGTGTGAAGCTTTAGTTTCGTTGCCGGCCAGAGCTCCTAGCCGACGACCGGCTACCCCTTTCGAGCTCAGCTGACCCCTTCTTGATTCCGTTTTTTCCCTATTTGAGATAGATGAATCAATGGAACTTTCCCGGTTCCTGCTTGGTCTAATGTCTGGGTGCGTATGGCGGTACACTAAGAGCACCTTTCAAGTCGGCTGAAAAAGAAAGAAAAAAGGCTTTCGTCGTCTTTTTCCCCCTTTCTCCTTCGATTGCGAAGGGCTTTTTTTCCGGTTTTCAATTCCTCTCCGGCGAGGTTTGAACTTCGCGTGGTGGGAAGGCCTTCACGATTCGCATCTTCCCGTCCAGCAAAGAAAGTGAAGGGGAGCGGACAGCGAGTTGGAGGACGCTGCAGAACCGCGTGATTGATCCATCTGCGCTATTCCCTAATTGAAGAAGGTTGTAAAGCCTTCAGAGCCTCAGTCCCTACCATTTTTTTTGAAGAAAATGAAAGCTGACTAGCAATCGCTCGTTTTTCTTATTAGCATGGGATTGGATGTTAATAATGAAATAAAAACATATATATATTAGAAGAGAAGGCAATCCCCGTGGAATTCCTATCGATTTCCGATGGATAACAATCCATCTTTCTCGCTTTCGCTCTTTCTCCCAATCAGTCGCGAGGGTTCCGGGCATGAGAACGCAAGTGCCGGAATCAAACAAAAGGTCCGAACGTCCGAGGACGAAAGAGAAAATGCTCCGCGGGGAAGTCGTTTCCATCTAGGATAGCGTATTCGTGCCGGTTAGACGTCGGCCATGAAATCCATCACTATACCGAGCAAATCATGGGCATTCACATCTCGGTCAAAGGGAACTGTGCGCGATTCTCTCGTGAATCGCCTTCAGCAAGGTATGGCATTCAGGGTCTTAACCCAGGGATCAATCTTTCTTCATAGATACAAGACATTCGTTGCTGATCTAAAAAAGATCTTCTCCCGTGGGCGTTAGCGGACGTTTTTCATTTTTCACTCGGTCTTTACTTCCCAAAGCAAAGGTTTTTTTTAGGTTGACTTTGGAAAGGCGCTAAACAGGCCTATAGGTTCGCCTTTCTATTTATAATAGAAGAATAAAAAGAATTATAGATGGCAAAATAGGTGAGTTTAAGACAGGTTGGTTACCGAACCTTTTCATTCACCTGTCTTTTCAATTTGCATCCATAGCCTCAGACACCCCATCTTTTTCTCTTTTGATCCATCATACGTTGCGTTTCCTCGATGAACAAACTGATAGAGGCCAACAACTGGTGCTGAAAATAATATCACACCATAACGTAAATCAATACACATAAATATACACCTATACTAAGATCTGAAAAACAACAATAATTATCAATACCCACAACAAATCGTAAGCATATGACTAGATTCACACGGTGCATAGACAGCCAAATCAGTCAACCTCAAACCAAACCCTAGTTATTGATTCCAATCAGAATCCTAAGAGGCATGACGCATGTGATCTCAAAAATAATGTATTGAAGGCCGAAATGATGGCATGCTTAAGATTGTTTCGGATTGTGCATACTTAGCCCATGCACATAAGAACATGTTCAATGAGTACCCGTCGATTATTTGATGGTTAAAGGCACAAGATATTATTATTGATTTGCATTTCATCTCCGTTGCCTGTTACAATGAAAATCGAGTCAGTTACTTCTATTTATATCAAGGATGTCCATTTAGTATCATATGCAGTTTATCTGTTAAAAAGTTCGAGTTCATTTTATTGTTCAAGATTCTACCTACATAGCATGAACGTTATTGAAGGAATGTACATATAAATAATATATGTCCGGTCTCGGTTTGAGCCTATGTAGATGCACACGTAATTCGTTGGTAATAGTTAATTAAATATATTGAGATATAATTAATTAAATGTTAAACAATAAGGACTTTAAAGGAAAATCGGAAAAAAAGAAAATGGGCTATGCCCCTTCCCTTTGCTCTAGTCGGCTGAATAACCCAACCCAAAGGAGGTGGGTTTTTGCTTGTTAACCAAGTATTGGGAAAGGCTATAAATAGAGATTAGGGATTCATTAGTTAGCTAACCATAAATCTCTCTTTCTTTCTCTTTGTACTTGATCGACCGAAACCCATATATAGGGGTGTTCGTTTTTTGCTTTGTTCAACGGCAAGGAAACAAGAAACATAGTTTCTTGTGTTGATTTGATTCAAGGTTTTCCAAAGGCGATTGTTTAATACTATTAGTACTAGCATACTCTATTGCTAAGAACGTATTGTGTACAAATCCGTAGAGAGATCATACTTTGATCTTTATTGTTTCTTGATTGAAGAATTGCTAAAAGGTACACGTTTTCTTTTACTTTCTTGTTATGTTAATTTATATGACTATATGAAGATCATACGTGTTTATATTCCGCTGCGTACTCGTATTTATTAATAGTTAATATGGCCTTTATGTCTACTAATTCCAACAGTGGCGTCAAGAGCCGGTCATATAGATCTATAAATTACATAATTGTTATCAAGAACGTTAAAAATTGCTAGGTTTTGATGTTGTCTTAATTTTTTATGATGATCTTGTGTTCATAAACCCTAATTAGGGTTAATAAATTTAATTAGACAAAACCCTAAGATGTATGCAATTTTTATTTGATGGATATCGTAGTTTAATTGTTAATAATCGGTATGCATTAATTGTTAATATGAATCTTCTCGCTTTATTAAACGTTAATTAATAAGATCCATGGTGAATCTTGCAAGTTTACCATGGATGATGACATGTGATATATGATATATGAATGTATAATAATTGTTAAGTGTTAAACATGCATAATTGATGATAAAAATCGGATCTTGATGTGTATTAGTTGAATTTTACGTTTTTCGTAGTGTTATGACACCTGTTAGTAAAAAATTCATAATAAATTCATCCGATATCTATCCATAAACATCATTTTAGACACGTTTTGGTACTGTGTGAAGAGATTCTTACACAAATGTCACCAATTATCTCATCATGTTTTGTGTATAATGTCTCGACATCACCTTCAATTTTCAGGTCAGTACTCTCCATGAATAGTACAGCCATTAGGTATTTCAACATGTGCTCTATATGTTTTGTTCATAACAAAAAAAAAAAGAATTACATGTATATCATTCTCAAAAGTTGATATTACATAAATATCCTTCTTAATTTTATAATTACATCAACGTCCTTACTGAAAAAATTAATTACATCAATATCCTTCTCACACTTTTAAGATGGATATATATATATATATATATATATATATATATATATATATTATTTATAATATATATAAGGGGGGACTTATAGGGGGACTTTCTTTTCTGCACCAAATCTTAGTGCGGGAGAACTACACAGAACACATAAAAAACACTTACATGAACGCCTTTTAAAATAAAAAACAATACAATGGAAATAAATCATCAAATAATGTAAAGTATCCACCTATGTTCTTATTGTATATCTTGAAACTCTTCCTCTTCTTTTACAACAAACGTATTCACACGGACGCAATATTGCCGTTGCACGCCTTATAAGAACATTCATGGCACAGTTCCAAGAAAAATTTTGTATTTCCAATTTATCATCATATTCTTTGAAACAACTATGTTTTTATAAAATAATATATATGTTGTTTTTAGAACATATGTGAAAAAATACAATTATTGAAGGCGTGCATGTATGTTTTTGGTGGTTCTGTCAGTTCTCGCACTAAGATTGGTGCTGAAAAGAAAGTTACACTATATATATATATATATATAGTTAGGATCAAATAAGAAGTTTTTTTAAAATAAGAAGGATAAGAAGTAACTATTAATACGCTATATCGAAGATTTGCATCAACTTAAATTATATGCATCTAGATAAATCGTAGAATGCATTCTATAACGCATATTAATGTGTTTTTTCGCTTTTAATTTTAGATGCAATATATGTATATTAGGAGGCATTTTTATTTTTTTCTATTGTTTTTTGTTCCTACTGCATGTGCCTAAAATCATGAAAATCAATTTGCTCCTTTTACGCTTCTTAATTAACGTTTTGAAACACAAAATGGTGCATCTAACTGAATAAAAATGGATCTAATGCATGTCGTTTGCATCTCAAAATGTGTGGTTTTAGTCATTTCTCACCTACTTCTTATTTTTTAATTTACTTATCACTGAGAGTCTCTAATATATATTTATATATACTACTATATATATATAGATATTTTTTATATATTTATATATATTTATATATATATATATATATTATATTTTATATATGATATGGTTCTATGAGAGTGTTTTTTTTATTTTGAGAATATTTGAGAAATCTACGTTTAAGCAATTGATTCATATTTTGTTGATTTGATTCACAAGGTAAAATCATTTTATAGTGACTCAAAGCTATAAATCTCAAATTTGATTCACAAATCATTGCTAAATCGAGTTATGGTAATGTTTTCCTTAAATTGTATAGATATATTGCTTTAAACGAGATATTTTTAATATTGATTCGAATTTTTTTTAACATTTTGAATTATATTCAATTAAAACGAGTTTTTTCAGCTTGAAAAACTTTAATAATCAAAGTTAAAAATCTATCATTTTGAAAACCTTCTTAATAGTCTCAAAAAAATTTCTCATCGATCCGGATTTTATTAATAATAATATATATAATTATATATATATTATAATATATATATAATATACTATATATATATATATATATATATATATATTATATACTATATAATATATAATATAATATCAATTTAAATCATAATTATATTGATTTTAGATTATGAAACTATTATTTATCTCTTATATTGATAATGATCATATTATTCATAAATACTTTTTGACCTCGAACGACAAAAAGACGTATTGATATAATTATAAAAGTTTGGATGTAAATAAAAAAAATATTGCTCATATATATATTTATTTGTTCATATGCATATTTGGTCTCGACTGATGAGAAAACATGTTATTTTTTTGATGTATAAGAGAATTTAAAATTTTGGGAAGGATATTGATGTAATTTCAAAAGTGTGAGAATGATATTGATGTATTTATAAAAATTTGGAAATAATATTGATGTAATTATAAAAGTTAATGAATGATAATGACGTAATTAAAAAATTAGAAAGGATATTGATGTAATATTAAACTTTTGTAAAGACATAGATCTAAATGCTTTAAAAAAAAGTAGTATGTAATTACTATGATAGATAAGTTAATATTTGATAAGTAGTCTCTATAAATATTTGATAATTAATAAAGTTTAGACTACGAATAATTTATCATTCAACATCATATACACCAACCCTAAGGATTTGGTGATTCTACTCATCCGTATTATGTATGTATTTTACGGAGGTCGTTATATGGTTTTGAACAGGCCCCGGCCACGTGCTTTGTTTCAGTGCTTTGCCGGTTATGATACACGTGTTGGTTTTCAGCAAAGCAAAACCGACTTCTCTTTGTTTGTTTTTCAGCATGACACTCGCATTTTTTATAGGTCACTTTACGTTGCGTTCCTGAGTTTTGTTTTTGAAAGAAGAGGAAAGAAGTGGGAAGAAAACAAAATAAATTCGTGTTCCAAAGTTTTTTTTTTTGAGAAAAGAGAAGAGTAAATTTAGCTAAATTTATCTCCAAATTTTTTTTCTCAAAAGTGGAATGATTTGAAGAGAAGTCATATTAGGAAGCTTTTATTAAATATAATTACTTAAATGACCTTATGAAAAACATTAATTTTATATATAATTAAGGGTATACTTGTAAAATCATCATTTATCATTTCTTTTCTCTCTTAACTCAAGAACACGGAATAAAAAAATAAATTTCATTTCTCTCCTCTTTTTTCTGCTCATTTTTAACTCTTCTTTTTTCTTTTTTCATTTAAAAAATTTAAGAACAAAGTGTTAGTGTTGATGACATTATACTTGGTGCATTTTCTCATGAACTTTTTTAGCAGTTTATCTCTTTTTTGCATAGGGAGTTTTTCATGACAGATTTGGCCCCCCTTATTTATTTTCTCGGATTTCTGTTGCTCGTACTTCTTCATGACCGTTT
Source organism: Tanacetum coccineum (assembly GCA_026074375.1). Classification (NCBI taxonomy): domain Eukaryota; kingdom Viridiplantae; phylum Streptophyta; class Magnoliopsida; order Asterales; family Asteraceae; genus Tanacetum; species Tanacetum coccineum. The sequence goes on from BQNB010083283.1 coordinate 22,939, forward strand.
CTCTCGCAGTACAAATATAACCCACGCTGAACTCTTGTTGACACTCCAAATTTGGGCCGGACGGTCCACTTGTTTACGAATCCACACTTTATCCTCGTGTTGCTGGTGCACTCCATTATCTCACACACTCTCACAAGACCAAACTTATCTATCATCCAATACTAATTTCAAAAATAAATAATATGTGTATACAAAACTTATACCTGAATAATGAATAGTATAGTCCCAAAAGTTTCATTATATTTATCTAACTATATATGCTAAAAGTAATTTAGAAGAATTTCTTTATTATTAACTTTAAAAGAAATAAATAGATATTGTTGAATGTTAAACCCCGTAAAGATCACTTTATTAATCATGCAATATTTATAGATACAAATACATAGCAGATAGCTCTAATCTTAATGGACCCTAACCTCACATTGGGCCTGGGCCATATCGATCTCTAATAGATACAAGGGTAAATAATTGTATATTTTTTGTTCATGCAAGAAGAAGACTCCTACTTACAAGTTATTGTCATATCAGCGTCACATCAGTTTTTTCTTAACTTATCTAAAAACACCTTCATTAGTAATTTGCACTTAACTTACACTTTTGGGACCCACATACCCAATTAAAACACAAATCCACCACAAAAACTAGTTAAAAACAAAATCAACGAGTCACTCAACGCACACCAACTAACTTAACGCACGGTGTAGTAACTTGGTTGATGCCACATGGGCCTAACGAGATCAACTCGTTATTACACTCATTGCTCTAAGTGGAATTAATATATGAAAACACTATTGATATTGATATACATCCTATAGAGCGTTACACTATTGGGTCTTTACTCTTCACTCATCTTATTATAATGAGAGACTTTTAATACGATATAATTTGTGGTAGCATGCATGTGTATACATTGTAGATTGTTTCACTGCTTTGTAAATTAATACTGACCGAATCTAACAAATGAGTTGCTCTAACAAAACCAATTTACAATTTAAAGATTGTTTGTACGTATATGCTTTTTTCTTCTTCGAATAACATAAGGGCAAAAGTTTAATAAAGATTCATTTTTTTATCATAGATCACAAGAGTCCATCTCAACCATCCATTTTTTCATCAAATTAAATAAAACTTACTTTCCACTTTAAAAAAAAAATATCTCACAAACCGTTAATCGTTACGTAAAATGAAACATACCATTGCAACGAGAATTAAATCATCTTTCTAACGAGGGCACTTTGATATACTTTCGATGAACTTTTTTTTAATTTTATTTTTTAGTCACGTGTAGAAAGATCACATGTGATTCTGGAAAATCACATGTGATTTGTATTTTATAAAATCACATGTGATTTTTTTTCAGACGTGACTAAAAAAAATCGAAAAAAAAAATTCGTCGAAAGTATATCAAAGTGCCCCTCGTTAGAAAGATGATTTAATTCTCGTCGCGGTGGTGTATTTTTTGTCGTTTAACGATTTACCGTTTGCAAGATATTTTAATTTTAAAAAGAGGTGGAAAGTGGGTTTTTTAATTTAATAAAAAATGGGTGGCTATGATTGGTCAATTGGATATTTGATAAACTCTGGCGGTGGAAGCCTAGTGAAGAAGGAGGTTTCACGGTTAAAGAATTAACAAGGATGCTCGAGGACAAAATCTTGGACGTGGAGAGTACGGGAGAAGACACGATTTGGCTCAAACTTGTTCCAAAAAAGGTAAATATATTTGTGTGGAGAGCGTTGAAAAGGAGACTGCCTGTTCGTGAGGAGCTTGACAAAAGAGGTGTTGATTTGGATACGTTTCTTTGTCCGTGTTGTAATAGTGTGGTGGAGTCGTGTGAACATAGCTTGATCATGTCTAGTATGGCCATGGGTGTTTGGGAAAAGGTTCATTGTTGGTGGAAACTTGGGGGGGTTAAAGCCTTTTCTATCAGGGATATATTCTCGCTAAATGGGGGTGTTAATCCTTC
>BQNB010083284.1:0-29079 GCA_026074375.1 Tanacetum coccineum
AAAAATACAAAAATATTTTTCATTTCTTTTAGTATAATTATCATATAAAAAAAACCAAAAATATAAAAACATTGTCCATAAATAGAAATAAAATTCACAAATTGGTAAAATACCAAAATATAATATTCTCAATTGAGGTATTATCATAATAACTTCCGGTGAACTTGTTGGTTCCCAACTCGAACAAAAGATTTAAAAACTTGCCATTTGTGTCGCTTACGACGTACGGCTCACCTCGATTTGATTAACAAACTAAAATGTGGGTATAAGGAGGGTTGTTCCGAGGAACTACGACCCGAAAGGAGAAATTTCTTAAAGACCCCCGAGTACCTTTAATTCTCGGGAGAAGTTTCTTAAAGACCAGTCGTGCATTGATAGATGTTTACGAAGGTGAAATAACCCTTCGTGTTGGCAAAGAGGCCATCACCTTCAATCTGGACCAAACTTCGAGATACACGGCTAATTACAATCATATGACGGCGAACCGAATCGACGTCATTGAATTGGCAAGTGAAGAATACTCGCAAGAAGTTTTAGGTTTTTCCGATTCAGTTGCATACGGTAATCCTTCTCCGGATTACGATCCAATTGTTTCAAATTCTTCACCAACACTAACTCCTTTCGGGGATAGTGATTTTCTCCTTCTCGAAGAAGCCAATGCTTTTATAGCTATCAATGACGAGCCAATTTCACGGGAAATTGATGCTACTTACTATGATCCGGAGGGTGACATTCTTATTCTGGAAGCACTTCTCAATAGTGAACCGTTACCTCCTCTTCCGAATCATAAAGATTATTCGCCCGGAATCCGGAAAGAACTTAAAGTTGTTGAAGCTAAAACCGTTAAATCATCAATTGATGAGCCTCCCGAGGTTGAACTTAAGGACTTGCCACCTCATTTAGAATACGCATTTTTGGAAGGCGACGACAAGTTGCCCGTCATAATTGCGAAAGACTTGAAGGATGAGGAGAAGGCAACTCTTATCAAGGTTCTAAAGTCCCACAAGCGAGCCATCGCTTGGAAACTCTCCGATATCAAGGGTGTTGATCCAGAGTTTTATACTCACAAAATCCTTATGGAAGAGGACTACGAACCAACAGTTCAGAGTCAAAGACGGGTAAACCCAAAGATCCACGACGTCATCAAAAAAGAGGTTGAAAAACTTCTTGACGCCGGACTAATTTATCCGATCTCTGACAGTCCATGGGTAAGCCCGGTGCACTGTGTACCAAAGAAAGGTGGCATAACCGTCATCAAGAATGATGATAATGATTTGATACCGACTCGATTGGTCACGGGGTGGCGAGTATGCATCGACTACCGAAAGTTAAATGAAGCCACCCGGAAAGACCACTTCCCATTGCCTTTCATGGATCAAATGCTCAAAAGACTTGCTGGAAACCAATACTATTGTTTCCTCGATGGCTTCTCGGGTTATTTTCAGATTCCTATTGACCCGAAGGACCAAGAAAAGACAACATTCACTTGCCCATATGGAACGTTCGCCTATCGCCGCATGCCTTTTGGGCTATGCAATGCACCCGGCACGTTTCAACGATGTATGATGGCAATCTTCCATGACATGATCGAAAAGACAATGGAAGTGTTCATGGATGACTTCTTGGTCTTCGGGGATTCTTTCTCTAACCACATGTGCTATCCATTTGGAAAAGATGTTGAAACGGTGTGGAAGCACCACTAATTTGGCCCTAATTGGGAGAAGGAAAAGCCATTTTTATGTGAAGGGAAGGCATTGTTATTGGACACAATCTTTCTAAGATCGAGAATTGAGATCGATCGTGCTAAAGTTGAAGTTATAGCCAAGCTCCCTCACCCAACTACTGTCAAAGGTGTCCGTAGCTTTTTTGGGCATGCCGATTTTTACCGACGTTTCATACAATACTTTTCAAAAATTGCCCGTCCAATGACCCACTTACTTGAAAAAGAGACTCCATTTTTCTTCTCAAAAGAGTGTATCAAATCCTTTAATACACTTAAAAGAAAATTGACCGAGGCTCCAATTTTGATTGCTCCCGACTGGGACTTGCCCTTCGAACTCAAACTAAAACTCTCTAGGGGGTAAGGTCCGCACTAGCAACTATCCCGAAAGCAAAACCCTCGCTCCTAGCTTAGATCCGCCTGCCGCAGGAAAAGAAAGTGCGGCTGCGAGCTGTACAAAGGGCCCAGTGAACAGATATATATAATCGAATGCAAAAGATAACGGAAATCAAAGGATACGATACAAGGTGCAAAGGATATCACAAGACATGATCAAAGGGATACAAATATAATGTAAGACAAATCAGAAGTCAATTCATAGTGTAAGGTAAGATGATCTCAGAGAAATCAAATGCAAGTCCAATTACCAAGCCCACAACAAATCATATATATAGTATAACCATGGAGTCTTGAGCTCCAAGATTGTGAAAGACGTGGATTGCACGCACCAAACATCAGTCACCAAATATCAAATATCATAATGTCATATCCATCGAATTACAAAAACGCAGAATCGGATCGCACTCCATAATTACGCCTTAAGAACCAATAATAATCTTCATAATGCGATAAATAATATATCAATTGGGGGACGGTATGAGAAATCACTCACTCACACAATGAGCGTTATTGCCAGAAGGTGCATCCAATGACACGGCCATGTTTCCATTCATGGCTAGGAAACAACTGTAGTAGCTTGGTTCTCAAATGAAGGGTTCAAAAGCAAAGTCATATCGAAGTTCATTTCAAAGGATCATAGCTAAGGTTCAATGTACAAAGGTTCAAATATCAAGGTAGCATAGCTGGTTCAATAGAGACACTTGATAATAACATGTCATATAAGAGAACCCAAAGATATAAAAGGCTCAGAGAAAAAGGTAGCTAATCACATATAGATTCAAAGATTAGATAAGGAAATATGTCAGTGAGAAACCTTTAACGATTAAGGTCAGAATATCTGTACCTTATTCACGAAGCAAAAGCAGATAATCAACAGGTAAACACCACAGGTATATCAAAAATCACTCCCTCTTGACCGAATCCTAAAGAAATGATGAATTCGAAATTACAATACCATTACTTTAAGTTATACTTTCCATTTTTTAGTAACTTTCCATTTTTAGTTAAGTTTTCCAAAATTAGTAATTTCCCAAAATTAGTAATATTCTGATCATTTGAGATTCCTATTAAGTTATTTTGAATAGCTTAGGACTTAATATGCCAACCTTACAAGTTTTCGGCGTTTAATATCTGACTCAAACTTTCCCTATTTTAGGGTTTATATGTAAAATCAACAATTTTCAAGGTTTAAAAGTGTTGAAAATCAACAGTTTCACCATTTTATTCAGATTATACCTTCCATTTTTCTGTATTTACAAGTCAAAACCTTAATTGTACATAATTTTCATATTTAGTTCTTTTGTTTATTAATTTAATTAAACATTATATTTAATTATCCATAATTACAAACAAGCCCTTAATAGATTCATAATATGGACAAATTCCTACTTTATAAATTAATTACTAACCAAACCTTATACTTTTCAGAATTTTACAAATTCAGTCCCTCTATTTTAATTAATTATTTCTAAGCTACTGATGATATGTAATTAACCATTTTAATCCCAAAATAATTATTATATTATGACATTTTATACCCCCCAACTTATTTTATACAGAATATAATAATTATAATAACATGTTTAAAACAGACCTCATAGTTTCAGAAATTACAAATCACCCCCTTATACTTTAAAATCACAATCGGCTAACTAATAAATCCACAAAACCCTAATTTAATTTTTCCCAATCACAAACATAATTATTACTCACTCATTAGCATTAAATGCACCTGGAAAAATTAACAAAACCCTAACCCTAATTTGTTTAAACCTTTTTCTTTCCTTTTTTCTTTATTCGCAAATCGGCAAACAAGATAAATCCCAAATAAATTTTCGAATCTCTTCTAAATTTTTCCAACAATTTCTCTGAGTTACATATGATATATACAACCTTAGAAAAATATAAAATCAAGTGTACAATCATTTTTATGCCGATTTCATAATTATTTCAAAATTAGGGTTTCTAATTTGTTTTAATTTATACAATCAATATAACATGCATGGATATTTTTCCTATGTATATTATGGATTAGAATGATGAAAAATGAGATACAAAAATACCCTTGATGATCCTTGATGATTTGATGAATTTAAAGAACTCGGTTGTGTTTATTCGAATCAAGCGATTACCACGATCGAACTAAGCACTCTACAATCTTCCCACTATTTTTCCCACCTTCCTTGATCTTCAAAACACCTTAGAAAAATCGTCCTAGCCCTTGAAAAATTTTGTGCCGCCTCCTTTTGTATTTTAGGGTTTTCGGTGATTTGGTTTTTAGGGTTTAAACAAAATAAAATGTATAAAAGAATATATTAGGTATTTGGCCGAGTTTTGAGGCTTTCAAAAGAGATTAAATCAGAATTCTAAACTTGCATAATTATTTGTTATTATCCTAATTTTATTTTATTTAATTTGTAATATATAAATACATAAACATAATTAATTCGGCATAAATTATATATACATAAACATTAATTATTTTTCTTATATAATATAAGGTATTTTAATCTTACATAAATTTCATAATTGTCATATGTTGTATTTTTATAATTTCTAGAATTAAAATGAAATTTATGCATGCTTTTATGAAATTTTCTTGCATTAGGGGTATTTTGGTAATTTTACACTTGTTGAGATTTTTAGGTTTTACAACTTCTTCCCCTCTAAAAAAAAAAGGTGTCCGTAGTTTTCTTGGGCATGCCGGTTTTTACCGACGTTTCATACAAGACTTTTCAAAAATTGCCCATCCAATGACCCACTTGCTTGAAAAAGAGACTCCATTTTTATTCTCAAAAGAGTGTATCGAATCCTTTATACACTTAAAGAAAATTGACCAAGGGCTCCAATTTTGATGCTACCGACTGGGACTTGCCTTCGACTCATGTGTGATTGCAACGCGATTTTGCAATTTGGGGAAGTCTAGGGCAACGAATGAACAAGCATTTCCACAATTCCTATGCCAGCAAAACAATGACCGAAGCTCAAGCACACTACACTACGACCGAAAAAGAATTACTTCCGTAAGAGTACGTTTTGAGAATTAGGTCATATATGTTTTGTCCAAGAGCATAGTGTATACAGACCATTCTGCTATAAAGTATCTCTTTGCTAAAAAGGATGCTAAGGCAAGATTAATGCGGTGGATCCTTTTGCTCCAAGAATTCAATGTTGAGATCCGAGATAAAAAAGGGGCAGAAAATCTTGCCGTCCGATCATCTCTCCAGACTTGAGAACATCACCAAAATGAGTTCGAGAACAAGGAAATCACGGAAACATTTCCACTCGAACTCTTGGTTCGGTTGCTCCTTCGTGATGATAATTCCCCCATTGGTTTGCAGATTTCGCAATAAATTCCATGCGGGGAACTTCATTGTCAGGGAATGTGTCCCAACAGAAAAAAACAAGTTTTTCAAAGATGTCTAAAAAACATTATTTCTGCGACGGACCCTTTCTATTAGGATCTGTGCTGACCAAGTAATTAGGCGTTGTGTTTCGGGGCAAGAAGCTTTCGACATTCTCAAAGCTTGCCACAGTGGACCCACCGGGGGACACTACGGTGCCAATTACACCGCTAAAAAGATCTTCGATTCAGGATTTATTGGCACCCCTACGATCTACAAAGGATGCCCATGACTTTGTTACCCGAATTTATTTGTTGACATTTGTCAACGTCAAGGCTAAATTTCGCAAACCGTGATGAGAATGCCACAAAACTCTATCTAGTTTTGCGAAATCTTTGACATTTGGTATGGGGCATGGCATTGATTTTTGGGCCCATTCCCGTCTTCAAGATGGGAAACAAATAAGCTCGTGGCAACCCAGTTCGATTACTTATCAACAATGGTTGAGAAAAAGCGCCTCCCCCACAATGATGCCGGTTGTTTGCCAAATTTCGTAAAACTCTTCCTCCAAATTTGGTGCCCCTGTGAAATCATATATGTGATCGCGGAAACCCATTTATTGCATAATGACAGTTTTCAAAAGTCATGCTTGATTATGGTATGTCACTCATCGTTTGCTCCATACGGTATCATCCACAAAAAGTAGTAGAAGATAAGTAGTTGTATCTACAATCGTCGTTTAAAAGAAATTTTTGACAAGAACTCGAGTGGGCGAAAATCATGCCTCTTGGTCTCGGACAAACTGGGTAGACGCTCTCTGGTGCCTATCCGTTATTAGCTTACAGAAAACACCCATCCGGGTGCCCATCCGTAGCAAGTCTTGTATATGGATAAAGGATTGTCAGATCTACGATTGAGTTGGAGCAAAGCTTAACTGGGCCCTTAAAGCTATACAAACTTTGATTTAAGAACCGCGGGGGTGATCACCGGAAAGTTCAACTCAACGAATTAAGGACTTGTGGTCATGCTACGAAAATTCTTTATATTTAACAAGGGAAAGACAAAAGAATCCATGTCGCCAAATCAAAAAATCGCTTGTTTCGCAACGTCGGTGTGATCGAGTCCTCCTCTTTAACTCTAGATTGAAGTTTTAGGGCAAGCTGTAAGACCCAATTGGACGTGGCCATTCACTGTGACCAGTTTTTCTTATGGCACTTGTCGAGTTATCACCAAAATCCAGGCCAAATTTTCAAAGTGGACATGGTCATCGTTTGAGGCACTATCTTTTTTTGGAGGGCTATTTTACTGAAATTCGTACCACCCAGGTAGTGCCCGGATCTCCTATCGTTCCCCATGGACAAAAAATTCGGGACGGGTCAAGCATAGCGACCATAGCAAGCGCTTCGTGGGAGGACACACCATGTTATCAGTAAAGTATTATGAGTATTGAATTAAGTGTTCTTTGTCCCAATGAGGAGCCATACATTTTCCTATTACGTGGTTTCGTTCGTAGTTTGTGTTGTATGTCTAGGATTTCCCGGATGTATGAAGGCTCTGTGCCTCGCCGTTTCACCCTTCATCCGCTTTAGAGTTTCCACATAGCATCTGTTCATTTTGGGGTATCCAGTATCAAATCCTTATGACTAACGTTATAATCTTTTGGCACATCTTAATAAACGGCCCTTAGATTTACATAGGTACCCACCCTTTAAACATACGAGGACGCTGGTTGTCTCTAGTATGGGGGGGGGGGGTATCTTCGATTTGATTTTGCCTGCAGCCGTTTTGTTATCAACGTAATCCAGTAGTTTGTTACCACCAAAATTTTCAAAAAAAAAAATGAAAAAATTTTTAAAAATTTTAAAAAATAAAATAAGTGTTTTGTCACAGTTTTTGACTTTCTCTAATTGGGCTTAAAATGCGAATAAATTTTGACTCGATCAGGTCGTTGTTGAGTCCTAGCTTTGTTCCCTTATCCATTTAATAAACGAAAGATTATTAGGCTAAGCATTCGCGGAATCTTTTTCTTAGGGATTTTAAAATTTGCGAACAAAGAACGAAAAAATGTTAGTGTTATTTACAAGTAGGATGTAAACAAGGATTAGTTGGATATTCTTAAAAGCTTTCTTACAGTGTCAAACTTGTCGCTGTTTTATCCCCAAAAGCTTTAACCTGACTAATAAGTGCTCAATTTTGCTTTAACTTTTTAAGAACCGAATTTTCTAAAAAGAAGTCTTTCGGAAACGAAGAAATTATTTCATTTTAGTTCAGCTTTCTAGACTTGAGTTTCCTAAATGAAATTTTCTCTATTACGAAAAATAAGTTTTTCCCAAAAAAAATAAAAAAAATAATAATAATATAAACTGTGGGCTGATAAAGGTTTACTGCATCTTGCCGGCTCACAACCGATGTTGCAGTCTTCAAAACAAAGCCCATAGTGAGATAATAAATGCCAAAGTGCATTCGTAAGTGTTATCAATAAGAAACCGTCGTCAGACTAAGTCACTACATCTTGTCGGAGGCGTGGCCGATGTTGTAGTCATGTAAATGATGACGGTATTATAGTATAGTATATAGCAATAAATGAAAATTTAATGGTTAAGATTTCTTTTTCTAAACTCAAGTATAATTTTGAACTAAGAATAACTTGCTTTAAGACTTCAAAAGTTGTTGGTTGCCGTCGGTAGATTATTTCGATTAAGTATTCTCCGTGGGGTGTCAAAAACCTGGGCACTTAGCTGATGAGGCTGGGACGTTCCGAGAAGAAAGGTCGCTACATGGAATAATCGCACCAATGAGATCATTAAATTTTTGATGTTTGCGTGCTTTGAGTAGCATTGTTTATTTAGCGGTAAATCTAAGAAATTCGGCCTAAAAGGGTGGAGTATCCCGCTATTACATTGCGAACATTCTCCTGTGGGGTCTCAACCTGATAACCTAAGTCGAACTCGGCTGGGATCTATCGAGAATATGCTGGTTGGTGGGTGATCTAGTCTTTTCCCCAGATTTCTTCAGAAATATCGGTATGCACATAAACTGTACCACTTTCTAAAACTGTCAATCTAAATTTAACTTAAAATTAAGCACAACCACTCTAATTGAATAATTGTTGGGAGCGAAAAGTTGACAAGTCATAGTTATAAGTAGTGTTAGCATCTTTACTTGTACTTAACGGTGATTTCGTTTTTACGCTTAGCTTGGGACTAGTGAAAAATCGGGGACGATGAATTTATCCGTCAGGACATCCGTAGATTATTCTATGGGCGCTTCTCATTCTATGATCCCAGTGTTGATAAAATAAAGGAAGTCAAACAGGTAGTTAAGAAAAGAAAAAGGAAAATCCAAAAATATTAGGGATAGTTAGTGTAAATATAAAAAATGGTGAAAACGGGACTTGTCGAAGCTATTGATTCTTTAGTTCCCCTTGACGAACACTTAGCTACTTTTCGAGGTTATTAGTCGAGGGGGATTGAGATTCTTGGTTTTCTTAAGTGTTTACTTCATAACATTGCGTGAGGACACGACAATACCTTAGTATGGGGGATTTTAATATGTGCTTAATTACACATATTTTATATACAATAAAACGAGCCTAAATGACCAAAAACAGACAAAAACTGCCAAATATATGTTTATTTTGCATTTGTATTGTACAGGAAATGGATATCACACAAAAGGACGAAAAACAAAGCCAAAAACAAAAAAACTGAGCACGGAATGGAAAAGTGTGAAAAGACGAAGCCAAATCGAAGCCAAAAAGTCAAACAGTCAAAGTCAAAGTCAACCCCGACAAAATCAAAGTCAACTCTGAGAAACTGAAGCAGAAAAGACAACTTGAGGGATCACAATTTCCAAATCCCCAAAGTTGTTAAAAAGAGATAAAAGACCACAAGGACTGACTTTGCAAAAGGACTTATAACTCTTAAGGGTTAAAGCTGCCAAGTCCTAAAACTCTTAACAACACAAGGACCATGGCTGCAAAAACATATATATCCATGAGTGGCCAAACTTATCACTACCCAAAACTTTTCCCTGTTACCCACAAACAAAATTTCCCGCCCATTTTAAACCCACCACAAGTCACGGGTGTTCTCCACCCTCTTTTACCCTGCAACCCAATTAAACCTTGGATAAACCTCACCCCTCACCCCACTAAACCCCCCAGCCCTATAAGATTGCCAAGTTGGCAATCCCACCACTCCCCAAGCTTAATTCGATGGCTTAGATTGACCCAAAATAAGCACAAGTGAATTTGAAGGCTGGGATTGCTTTTGTTATTCATCTCACACAACTAACACAACCTCTGGAAGCCCTCACAAAGAAAGCACAACACAAAGACCAAGCTTATAAAGAATTCGGCTATATATAGGACCTCATTGGAGCATCTACGCGAGGAGCTTATTAGTTTAATTTTCAATTTAAATTAAGTCTTTTTCAGCTTATTGTACCATATTTTTTTTCCAGCATTGTAACACTTTTAAAGTTTAATGAAGTTTTGAGGAATTTATGTTAAAGACCCAAGTTTTAAATTCAAGTCTTAAGTTGTTGATTAGTGCTCAATTGTGTTCAAAAAGCTTTCACTTAAGCATATTTATAAGCTGCTTTTATTAAGTAAAAGAAAAAAAAGTTAATTAGTAAAAAAAAGTCAAAAAAATACCAAAAAAATACCACAGCTTATAATTTGGATGATAAGTCGGATATGGATGGGCTTATGGACTCACTAGCTTGTTAAACACAAGCTAGAGCTTTGTTGATTAAGCTCTAATGAGCATTGATAGCCTTGTTTAGAGCTAAGGCTTTGGTAAGTCCTTTTTCTTTCATTTAAGCTTAATTTTCTGCATTAGCTTATTTTCAGCTTATTTGTGCGTATTTTCTTTTTCAATATGCTTATTTATGCTTATTATCGATGTATGAGTGTTTGTTTTGTAAAACCCTTGGCTTAAAATACCCTAAAACAGATTAAAGATCCAAATTCAGATTATAAAGGGGTGTTTGGGACAAGAGTTAAAATGGGTCAATTTGGTTTATGACATGGGTTGGGTTACCTAAGTCTGATTTATCTAGCTTAATTAAGGTCTAATAACTAGTTTAAATAAGTTTTTATTTGTAAAATATCAAAAGTTAAGTGTAATTTAGCTTTGGTTCAAGTCTGGTTGAATTTTAATTGTTTAGTTTGCTTATTTTTATTGTTATTTTAAAGTAGCTTTTAGTACCTGTTTTAGTATAGATTTTGAGTGTTATTGTGTATTAGTTATAGGCTAAGAGTCCCTGCAAGTATTATTTGTGGTTCAACATTTTCTGTCAAAATAACCTTGAAATTTTAAAGAGTCATTTTCTTAAGCTAAATTAGATAGGTTATAGAAAGCTTTAGATTCTAAAAATGCAAGCATAAGTACATTAAGTACCAAGCTTAATCTGTTTAAACTTATTTTTAAGTTTTGAGCTTATTAAGATACCTATACTTAAGCCTGCAATAAGCTGTTTTCAAAAGAAAACCCCTCCCCTGGTGCAAAAGTCATTGTTCAAGACAGTTTTTCTAGGCTTATTTGTATTAGATAGCTTGAGTCTTTTGCTTTTCTAGGTAGTTAATAAGCCATTTTACAAGCCCCTAGAAGCCCAAGTCTTAATTCACTATCTAGGTGGCTTATTTTTAAGCTCAAAGAAGGCCTTTTGTCTGTTTTACCTTTTTTTTTTAGTTGCATTAGGTAAGATAAGTTAGGTGAGATAGCTTTTTAGGATTCTTAGCTTATTTTGAGCTTATTAAAGCTTATTTCATAATCTGTCAAAGCCATAAAGGCTCCCCTGGTGCTAAGCCCATTAATAAGCCATATTATGGCTTATTTGCTAATTGTTAATTGATACTTTTGTGCTCAGATGCTTATTATGTGTGCTTAATTGTATGTATGTGCCTTATTTCACATTGTTTAAGCTTAATTTGTGTAAAAAGCCAAAAAGGAAAAGTCCTTTGTGCCCTTGTGAATCTGCCCATTCCCAGCTTTTTCAATAAGCTTTTCACAGCTTATCTTAGTTTCAAAATAAGTTTGGATTGCTTTTTCTCATGGTATTTTATGTCCTCTTTTCCTTTTTCTAACTCATAAGCCCATAAGGTTTCCAACCAAAGGGCTTATTTTGTAAACCTAAAGTGCCCTCCTTTTGCCTGATTTGACCATATGTCTATTCAGATTTGCTTATTTGCTTAATTGATCTTTTCAGCTCTTTTCCTTAATTAAATTTATGCATGATGCTTATTAGTTGGCCTTAACCATTGTAGCATACATTGTTATTTTGAAAGCTTATTTGAGCTTAATTAGTTGAATTATAGTCTAAGTCTTAGCTAAAAGAAAGCCATCCTGCCACTTTTTAAGCTCATTTTCCCAGCTTATTTATAAGCTTTTACAAAAAGGGGGGTGGAAGTCGAAGTAAATAAAATGCTTATTAATAAGTGCTTAACAAGTTTGTAAAGAAAAATTTGAAAAAAAATAAAATAAAAGGAAAGTAGGAAGTCAGGGGTGAGCTAGGGCTCGAACCCCCGACCTCTACCACTCTCAACCTTTTAACACACCACACACTACCAACTCGCCCTTGGGTCTTTTTTGGTTAAACCTCACACAATCAAATACTTAAGGGCAGTTTAGCCCCAATAGAGCTTATAAGCACCGTTTGGCTTATTAACGCTTATTGCAATAGCTGTGTGGCCCACTTTAGTTTTTCTAAGATTCCTCATAATTTCATCTATTTTTTGTATTTTTTTCAGATTTTTATAAAATCTTTTAGTATTTTTTATAATTTATTTTCTTTTTAAACTTTAAAAAATCATAAAAAATAAAATATTAATCAGAAAAATATAAACCTTTTTTTAAAATCTTTCTTTTTTTCATATATTTTGTAGGAAAAATATTAAAACTTATGTAGGGTTAATTTCTAAAGAACGGGTTTTGACCCGGTTTTTGTTTGACTATCGTTTTTTTTGGGTATCTAACGACCGCCTTTTTAGTCTAGTATTTTTTAAACTTCATTATTTGTCATTTAGAACACATTTGAAAAGAAAAATTTAGTCTAGGGTTTAATTTGCAAAATTTAGGTTTTTACCCCTCGCGTTTTCACATTTTCGTCTACGTTTTAGTTTAAAATTTGTTCTAGCTCTCGTTTTAGGTTTAATTTATTCGTTTTTGCATTTTTAACTCATAATAATAGAAAACCAATCATAACTTTGTCATATTCAAATATCAATCATCAATCCGTCATTCGATTTTCCATTCAAGCCTCGTTGGGACATAACGACCCGGGAATCAAACTTCCGGACACATATATATTTTATTTTTGTGAACTCTTAACCAATCCTTGGCTAAAGGTAATTGGTTGGGATTTGCCTATATAATATATATATAGATTCTAACGAATCACTTAGCTTATGTCGGTTAAATAATCATTAATGCTGGGACGAAGTGCGGCGCACATCCAGGAAAAACCGACACATTTCTTGAATTAACTGCTTTCATATATTTCGTTAACAAGTACGGTGCACACTGGAGAAAGTGCGACGTACTTCTGCTTGATCTTAAACTTTATTCTTTATTATATTATAACTTGACTTTCATAAAGCATAAACACTTGCATTTTGAGCATATTTGAGCTTGGACTGTCTTCAAGTGCGCCTGCACATATTTCATGCTATTAAGTATCAAAAGTTCACGAGAAATGATGAAAATATATAAAATAACGACGTCGAAAATATGTATAATTAAGGCGTTATCAGTGCATAAATCGAATCTAGAGCCAGAAGAGACCAAACATATAAAGCTCATTAGGACACAACGTCAAAATACACTTGTTGAACACCAATAAGCTCACAAGTTGTAACAAGAGTCCTACGCATTATCCTTGTGATCTTGCCAGAACATCAGAGTGATAATCTTTATTATTCACAATGACGATTGAAATCCTTCCAGTGTCAACATCAAACAGCACTGCGGTAGATGACTTGCGAGATTCTATATGAATCAAACTTGTGATAACTGGATATCGATTTTGTTCCAGTAAATGAATTGACGACTTAATTAGTAAGATAGTTACTAAATGATTCACTCTTATTGTATTGTCTGCTTTGAGACGTTCCGGTAATGAGAATAAGCAAGTATGGTAAATCTAATGCATCTACATTAGATGATCTAACACTTTAAGCTGGAAACTTGTCAAGGATATTCTTCTAAATTGAATCTACCTGGTCACAGGTCGGTCCTCACGGAACCGGTGGTTATCGCAACCTAAAATCGACGAATGACAAAGACATATTCGTCCATATATGTTGATTATCACTAACCTAAACATGTAGGTCTAGTCGATGACGTAACTACCACATTCCAGCAGAGTCAGATTCATTAGCAGAGTCAGATTCATTACCAAGTGCTCATACTCAAGCTTTAAAGGTCAAACACTCAACATCAAAGCAAGAAGAATGTAATCGGTCAGAAAGCTCAAGTTCATGTCATATTCAGCAACTCTGATCATCAGGACAAGATCACTAAAGTCAGACAAAGAACCATTATCTGGGGAGATTGTCAGCCTTGATAAATTAGAGGAGATTGCAAGCTTTCAAGACAAGTATGAGCATGTTGGTCAAAAGCACAAGTTGATCAAGAAAGTCAAAATCAAGATGATTCAAGACAAGGAGATGATGCAAGATTAAAGATCTCAAGTACTCAAAGTCAAAAGACGAAGGCTCAAGATCAAGATCACAAAGCATGAAGGAATAAGCCCATTACAAACAAGAAAAGATGAAGACAAGACCGAATAAGGCAAAGCATAAAATTTAAATCAAGATAACCTCAACATTGGGGGAGATTGTTAACTTTAGTTTTAATAAGTCAAACAAGAATGTTATCGGATTATCTTTTAATTTAATAGTCTTAGTTTTAACAAGCTAGTCGGGTTTAACGGTGCTTGGACTTAAGTTAATAAATTGTCCTTGGTTTTAAGGTTCCTAAGCCCACAACTAGCCACGCCGACCCGGAAAAAAAATAGAACAATACCAAGCCCATACGCCTAGAGCCTCATACATGACAGGGACCTATAAATACCACTCTCCTAGCTTGTTAGGAGGGTGTTGGTTGTCATTTGCAAGAAATACATCCTTCCATTTCTTTCTTCCTTCTCTCTAGCTTTCTCTTTATAAACATCTCTCTCTCTAGAATCCGGCTTATAATGTGTTCTGTGATGGATTAGATTTAAACAACAGTAACACATAAAGAAAAGCGTCATTGTTATTAATGGTCTAATAGACTATAAGGTATGTTTGGCGAAAATAGCAATGGCAAGAAGCATAAAACACTAGCAATAGCGGTAAGTAGTACCACGAAGCAGTAACTGTTTCTTTTGATAAGGTGTTTGGTAACATAGCTATATAGTCATAATTACTAAGGGTGTGTTTGAAAAAAGTAGTAGTAGTAGTAGTGATCAGTAGCAGTAAGCAATAGCAGTGAGTAGAATCAATTTTATTCTATAAAAATATTTGGTAATGTTGTTATAAGTGTAATCATAATGTGTAAAACAACGCACAAATGCTCAACGCTCCTTAATGTTACTTCATGGAGCGTTGAAAAATGAAAATTCCGAAAAAAATAAATGAAACCACGTGTTGCTTGTAAACCGAGCATTAAAGATCACAACGCTCAACGTTAACCGCTCAGAGCTCTTAAATGCCTTTAAATGCTCCATGCCATACACACCCAAAGTGGAAACACTAATTACACGTAAATACTGCTAAAAGTACCATTTTAATTTAAAAAGTTTTAAAATAGTAAAATACTAATTACTTGTTTCCAAACATGCATTTAATATATATTTTGATTTGAGTTTTAATGGTATGGTACAAGACAAAAGAAAAAGAAAAAGAAAAAGAAAAAAAAGATAAAGTGGTGCTTATTTCTAACCTACCATCACTCGCGTTGCCTTGAACCATTCGAAAAATGGCGATGGCTAATTTAGCAAGAAGAAAAGGCACCAAACTTTTAAACAATTGTGATGCTTTCAGGTATTCCTTTTCACTTTCATATACCCTTTCAAGAGGCTTTGCTTCTTCTTCTGGTGGTGGATCTGATGAGAACGACGTCGTCGTGATCGGTGGTGGTCCCGGTGGCTACGTGGCTGCGATTAAGGCAGCTCAGTTAGGTCTGAAGACGACGTGTATTGAGAAACGTGGGGCCCTTGGTGGTACTTGTCTCAACGTTGGTTGCATTCCGTCAAAGGTATTATTTGCTTCATTTTGTGTTTTGTAAATATGTTTTAATGATTTATGTAATTGGTTTTATATATTAGTTGTTAAACACAGGTGAGATATTGATATATTGACATTAGCATTGCAACAACCTTAAGTATTGTGTTCGTACCGAAATAAGTGTCTGCTATAGAAATGCTAGTACAATTTTATTTTGGGACTTGGAGTAGAGATTATTTTGGGACATGTAGTCGGTGGATACTTATTTTGAGATGGACGGAGTAGTTTTTTTCAGTGTTTTGAAACCCGGTTCGACCCGGCCGGGTCAACCGGTTGAACCGGTTCCGGCCGAAAAAACGGGTCAAATTAAACCGGGTTTCATATTTCCGAAACCCGGTTTGACCCGCCGGGTTTGAAGTGACCCGGGTCAACCCGGGTCATGTGACCCGGCCGGGTTTCGATTTTTTCGTATTTTTTATAAATAAAACATGTTAATTGTATATATTTGCGACGTAATTTTAATTTTACATGTTATATTTGTTAATAAATAGTCTTTAGGCTTATTATATGAAATATTTCACGATTTATATACATATTTTTTTTCTAATTATTAAATATATATATATATATATATTGAAACTTATGGGCTTATATAAGTTTATCATATCGTAATAAACTTATATAAGCCCACAAGTCTCAAAATAAGCCGGAAAATTGAGGCTTATGTTATATAAGCCAAAATCAAATAAGCTCATAAGCCCACACATAAGCCGAAAAAAACACCCCCTTAATAAAAGAAAAAATCATGTGTTTTTCCGTTTTGGTTGTGGTGTAATGATAGAAACATCCTTTAGCAATGTGACTGGCTACTTTTTTTTTTGCTTGGCTGAATTTGGCACTTTGGGAATGAATGACTGTTTAGTTCTATAATGTTCACTGATGTCAATTATTTACGAATTTTAAAAACTGTATTGAAAATATGATTTGAAGTTCTCAGTAAATAATAGGAAAATATATAGAAAGGTCAAACTGAAATTGGAAACATCAGACTTATGGATAATTGGATATCAATTTGAAGTAAATTGTTATGTTGATGAAGGGCCTCTTTTTTGAAGCAATTCATCAACTTAAATCAGCGTGAGTGTCTCTTTCTGAATACCAATCAACCACGTGTCTGATTGTTTGAAATACTTATTCGTTTTATTACGGAGAAACCAATACAAGTAAACATTATTGTAATCACCAATGCTATAAACTTTCTAATTTTAATTTCATGTTTATTTTTAATACTCACTGTTCAAGGCTTCCTCATAGCTTTAACAAACCCGTCCATGTATCTCCTTTGAGGACTGAAGTAGTACCCAGAACAAAATATTAGAAATATGTATGTGTTAACTTGCTCTGATGTCCTAGTCTGTTGCTACAATCATGTAGTTCTATTGAGGTTCTTTTTATTGAAATACTGAAATAATGTGCAGGCGCTTCTCCATTCATCTCACATGTACCACGAGGCCAAAACTAGATTCGCTAAGCATGGTGTGAAGTTTGATAATGTTGAGGTTGATCTTGCTGCCATGATGGGCCAAAAAGACAAAGCTGTGTCAACTCTCACTAAAGGTATTGAAGGTCTTTTTAAGAAAAACAAAGTGACGTATGTCAAGGGCCATGGGAAGTTCGTCTCTCCTTCGGAGGTTTCTGTTGACACAATTGATGGTGGGAACACTGTAGTCAAAGGGAAGAACATTATAATCGCAACTGGATCTGATGTAAAAGGACTACCCGGGATCACGATAGATGAGAAGAGGATTGTTTCATCCACAGGAGCTTTGGCTTTGACAGAAATTCCTAAAAAGTTGGTTGTCATTGGGGCCGGATACATAGGCTTGGAGATGGGGTCTGTATGGGCCCGTCTTGGTGCAGAGGTAACTGTTGTTGAATTTGCGCCAGACATCGTCCCTTCAATGGATGGTGAGGTTCGGAAGCAATTTCAACGTACCCTTCAAAAGCAACATATGAAGTTCATGCTCAAAACCAAGGTTGTATCAGTTGACACTTCTACAGATATTGTGAAATTGACCCTTGAACCGTCAGCTGGTGGTGATCAAACTGTACTTGAGGCTGATGTTGTACTTGTTTCTGCTGGTAGAAGCCCGTTTACATCTGGACTTGGTTTGGAGACCATTGGTGTTGAAACCGACAAAATTGGTAGAATTCATGTGGATGGAAGGTTTTCAACAAAAGTGAAGGGTGTTTTTGCCATTGGTGATGTTATTCCTGGGCCTATGCTGGCTCACAAAGCCGAAGAAGATGGTATTGCGTGTGTGGAATTCATTGCAGGCAAAGAAGGGCATGTAGACTATGATAAGGTACCTGGTGTCTGTTACACACATCCTGAGGTGGCATCTGTTGGAAAGACAGAGGAGCAGGTCAAGGAGCTTGGTATTGCATACCGTGTCGGGAAGTTTCCCATGTTGGGAAACAGCAGAGCAAAGTCGATTGATGATGCAGAGGGGCTGGTGAAGATAATAGCAGAAAAAGAGACAGATAAGGTATTAGGTGTTCACATAATGTGCTCAAACGCTGGTGAGCTTATCCATGAGGCTGCTTTAGCGCTAACGTATGGCGCATCAAGTCAGGACATTGCACGCACATGCCATGCTCATCCTACTTTGAGTGAGGCCGTTAAGGAGGCTGCCATGGCGACTTACGATAAGGCTATTCATATATAGACAATGGAAGGTACATTCTCATTCTTTTCTTCTGTTATTTAATTATTCCATGTTTGGATGTTGGATCCAAGTTCAACTCAAACCGCAAACTTGGTTTAACGGAGTTTAATTATGCTCTTAATAAGCATTGTAATTGGATACTATTTATTTTCTAACAAGTCTTTGCTTATGTGATGCTAGTTGAATCATCATTTCTTATCTGTGCTTATAGAAATATGAATTTGTTATTTACATAAATTATCATAAATTGATTTAATATCACGTGTATGGTCTAACACTCATTAGAGATATATAATTATGGAAAGGATTGAGATTCTCTAATGTTTGTGTCTCAAGTTGTGTCATGTTCAACCAATAACATAAAAGTAAATAAAATTATGAGTTTATTTTTAAGTAAAATATGGGACCCAGTGGTGTGTTCGAGCTAGGTGGTATAACGGCGTTGGGAGCGGCGTTGGCCAGCGTTTACTACACCGCACACGACGTCGTTGCCCAATTGGGCGTTGGGCTCGGCGTTGGCGAATCGGAGACCAACGCGCGTTGGAGGTGTATTTAAAAAAAAAAAACGTTTTCCCCTCCAACGGCTAATAAATGTTTTTAATCCCGCCCTTATTTTTAAAAAGTACAAACACCCCCTCAACTGCTAGTTTTATTAAATAATAAATAAATTATAATAAATTTACAAAACACCCTCAAACGCTTATATTTTTATTATACAAAAAATTCATCCCCCCCCCCCTCAACTCACCAACTCTCACCAACCTTCATTATAAATACTCCAATACCTCTATATTATTTTCTCACAAAAAAAAACACACATTTACAACAAAAAACACATACGAAGTCAACACATTACGTAGAATCATGTATGCTGGCATCATAATGCATAACATGATTTTAGAAGATCAAAATATGTCGTTGTGACTTAAACATGTCATACTTCTCAATCCCGCAAGGTCAATGCAAACAATGAGGATCGATTCGGATGTGAAACCCAACGTCCGTAAAATCAAAGATTAAGATACAGAGATACGCATATTAGTATCTCCACAAAACTTATGAACCATATTGGGCGCGAAGTTTGAAAGCATCAAAGAAGATTAGTCGCCGGGGCTTTTTTTTTTTTATTAATTTATGATTTTTTTTTTTAAATAGGTGTGTTTTTTTTTTAGTATGTAAATGTGTAATTTGAATTTAAAATTAATTAAATATGATTAGTTTGTTAAATAAAGAAATAATTGTTAGCAGGGTTATTATGAAAATAAAGAGGTGAGTGGTGTTATTTGGTGTTATGATAAGGGGAGTGGTGTTGGTGTTGGTGTTATGCTGATGTGGCGCTAGCAAAAAATGGGTGTTACCAAGTTACAACACCTGACGCTCTTATACATGTTTTGTATCATGTTATAGTGGCTATTTTATGTGGAAGTTGTGGTTGGAGCTCTTCCTCCTCATCATCAATCTTCCTGCATATTTTCGGTTTCAAGTGGATTTTGTTTTGCGCGGATTGAGGCAAAAAGCTTATCAGTTAAACCTTCTTTACGTATAAAACTATGATGCGGAAAACATGTAACCATGATCTCTCTATGTGGCGGGGCCATTCCCTATAGCATCAGCAATCATGCTTTCAAGATACCTTAAGCTCTTCAATGATATGTTTTAAGTTTTATATGTGTGGTTGATTTTTTTTTCATAATTGTTCCCGAGTATGAGCATATGCTCCATCGCAAGATAATTATAATTATAATTATATTATAATTATAAACATACTCATTAGAGATGTGTCAAACCCTCTTCATGGTGAACAGTGTTTGGGCCATTACTTTTTTTTGGGCTCCCAAGTGTTCGGACCGTAAGTATTTTTTTGGGCTCCCATTTTTGGGCCGGCCCATTTGGGTTTTTTTTCCCTTTCTTTTTTACTTAGTCAAGATTTAAAGCACAAATTGTGATGATTTTGATATATGTACGTTTTTATAAAAAATGTTGAATTAAAAAAAAAAAACCTTTAAACATGAGGCCCAACACATAAGCTCATATAAAAAAAACCAAACTATTAAACATGAGACCGTGAAAATAAATTCATACAAAGGAAAAAATAACATAAAAAAAATAACGCTACAGAGACCGAAAAAAGAAACCCACACAAAATAGAAAAAAAAATAGCGTCCCGCAACAACATGCGAAAAATTAACGCCTCGCAGCAACGCGCGGGTAACCTTGCTTGTTTCTATCATAACACATCCTCAAATTCTTCCATTTTCTAGGTGAACAACTTTGTTTGAGGATTACAAAATTCCTTTCATTTGAAGTTATTGTATCCAATTTTCTTTTGCTACCGTGCCAATGTCATGCCACCCATTTGATAGCCTTGCTTGATCAAATTACCTGAAGAAGTATCTTCTGTCCGATTCTACATACAAATTGTAATTCAAATGTACTAGTAATAAGTTACTTTTAACACACAAATTTAGTCAAGGCCAATTGCAATTGTAGACACCAAAATGGTGCATGCTATCTTCAACTAAAACATTGTTTTGGAGTATTATTTGATGCAACACTATTTTACTCAAAATAAATTTAGGGTGTGCTTGGTTTAAACTCAGTAATGGGAAAAGAAAAGGTAATGATAATGCTGGGAAAGGGAAAGGGTATTCATTGCATTGATGTCGCCTGGTTAGATAGTCTATAATCAATATCATTACGTTAGATGTTGTTTGGTTAATAATACAATTTTCTCTTACTGAGTTTAAACCAACACTACATCAGTAGCAAAATTCTTATACCAAACCCACAGTAAACTATATTTAAAACAAGAATCTTAAAAATGAAACCAACAGTAAGCTAACTTTAAGACAAGTCTTACAAACCAAACCAACCGTATGCTAACTTAAAAATAACAAGTCTTACATACCTAGAACAAAAGAAAATACTCAAAGCATGATGCATAAATCAGTTTTCTGGATGCAAGAGCCCAAGAACATACAACTTTCTCATGTAGCTTGGCAAAAAAAAAAAAGGGTCTTAACCTTGGTGGGATCGTTGTAGCAAAACTCGACAACCTTGCCCATATCAAAGTGAGATATGCCGATACACTCTTTACCTCTTGCATTTTGTCTGCACCGACTGATTCAAATTTATTAGCATCTATGGTCATCAGCACCAACACCAATTTTTGAAATCATTTCGCCACAAACCGACTTAAGAAGTAAAACCATCAAACTTGGCATCAATTGTTTGTTCAAGAGTCAACGATTTCTTCTTCTTGTGAAAACTTTATGTTGGTGGTGACTTCTTATATTTCTTAGTGTGACTAGTTGATGGCACAACAGGAGGGTTTTGTGTACTAGGGACCATGAAAACTTCATCCTCATTAAGGGCATCTCCAACGCTACACCTTGGCATGGTTTAATAGAACAAAAAAATTATGAGTCAGCGTTTAGTTGGTTTAAAAGTCACTCAATTCAATACACACCATGTTTTAACTTTTCAAGTGGGCCCTTCCACTATAAATCTTATTAAACTAAAGCTCACAGACTGATTTTTTGGCATCCAAAATTTTTATATAATAAATTAAGTGGGGTCCTCCACTATGATATAGTGATGTGGATAATCCAATACTCCCTCCGTCCTAAAATTATTGTCCTCCGACAAAAAACACACAGTTTAAGAAAAGTGCATTTATTACTGTTTTCTTTTTCTTACTTTTTGACAGAAAGACAGTTTTACCTTTAGTTATTTAATTAAAGTCTTCTTTAAAGTTTGTAATAATAATTTCAAACAAGGATAATATAGTAAACTTGATCAAACTTCCCTGTCTATTTTTAGTGGTGGACAATTAAATTGAGGCATCCTAAAAAGGAAACGTGGACAATAAAAATGGGACGGAGAGAGTATATTATAGTGTGTGATATGGCATTCTAGACTTAAATGAAGTTCAATGCATTGGAGATGACCTTATCATTTATCATTAGATGAAGAGCTTAGAAAAATGTATTATCGTTATTGTTATTATCTTCACATGCCTCTGATATGCTTTTAAGCCCGTTGCTCTATCTCTTCCCCTATCCAACTTATGTAGATACGGAAATTTAAAGTTCCATAGTCCATTTGCATTCTTATGGGTCTGTAAGTATAAAACCAACATGATAAGAAACATAAATAGAAAGGCGATATTTTAGTTAAATGCATACCTTATACCAATCATCTTCTCGCAATTAACTTTGTTCTCAACATCATCCCATTGACACCCACTTTGCATTAGCACATCAGAAAGTGAATTATACTTGTTTCTAAGATATTTGATTTAGAGTCGATGTGTGGGTCAACTTCCTTATCAAAGTTCGTAATATTTTGTGCTGATCTCTTGTTGAGTTTTACGATCTAATTAACCATTAAAGATCACGAGTACGCAGCGGAAAAGATAAACACGTATAGAATATGTAATTAACAAGGGTTCAAGAAAGTGTGTACCTTTTAGCAATTAACGAATACACCGTCTTGAATATACGCGTGTGTATAAATTGAATACCACGCAAACTAATTAAGTTACCAAAGTAGATAACCTCTATGGTATGCATACACTACAAGTCCACCGAGAATAGTTAGGATTCTAGTCCTTTATTCACGAAAAAAACAACCGTTGTTCATGTTTTTTGGTTCTTTCCTCACACATCGAAGATCGAATCCGAATATAACAGTCGATCATCAACAAAAGAAAAGAGTATTATGCATGATATTCATGCGTGATATAGCATGCATGGTTTTCATGCCATTGACTAATCATCTGAATGAATGGAATATATATCATGCAATCATACGTATGCTTTTTACATGTAAATCATACGTATGGTCTTAGAGTTGTTAATATATGTCGTTGGATTTGTGTGTATCGCATCATACAATTAATGAACCAAAAAGGGTTCATTATATAGCCCAATGACTTGTCTCAAAGTCATAATACAACACCTCCTCAAGTTTCATAAATCGACATTTGGACCCTTCTTCTTTTCTTGTTTGACCGGTCCCTAACAACCAACACCGTCATGGTTTTAGTTTCGACTAACAAATCTTTCACTTGTTAATATTTTATTAATTATATCTAACGTTCTAACGTTATAATTAAAGACCGATTAATTATATCGTGAAACATATAATAAAGTAATATATAATAAATATATAAATTACATTAAAAAACGTATCATACCTGGTAAACGCGTGTTGCCCTCGACAAAATGCTCGATATATTTTTGACCGTTATATTTATTTATGATATGGACATATCCAACATCTCTTGCGTACTTCAACCATGTAATTGTTCTTGAATCCACCATCTACCTTCCATAAAGAATCACCAGTAAGTTCTTGCAAAACATCAACCAAAACTTCGACTTCGTCCTCATTCCAATATTGTTTGTTCTTTCCCCTACCACGATCACATGTACCTGTAACCATTTGTACCTGGAAATTTGATATGCATGTTAGGACCATTAACTTGATACAATTATAAATAACAAGATTAACAATTGTAATATCTTAAATACAAAACAATAATGTACACACTGTTAATGCAAAGGAAATACCATAAAAACCATGATCTTTAAAATACAACTATAATCAAAGAATCCATAATAAAATCATGACAAAATAAGAAATCTATCTATTTGACCATGTATTAAACATATTGGCTGACATATTATTTCTAAATGCTAGCCATTCATCACTTGGACTAATATTAGTAACATATTCCACTTCTCCATTTTCCGCCTCATTCTCTTTGTCTTCGTCATTATTATCATATTCATCTTCTTCTTCAAGGACCGACTCTTGTGGATAGTGGCTCATAAATTTCCGAATCAAGTTGTGTAACAGGCAACACGCCATAATCCTCCAAACTTGGGTTTCAGTTGGAAAGAATGAAGGGGAAGCATCTCTCACTAACGTTCCTTGCTTTCGAATGTTTCATGTTAAAGTACTCCTGGTCACCATCAAACTCTTGTAAGTGATATGGTTGTCCTCGATATGGAACAAGAAATCCATTGGCATTGCAATAACCAACGTCAACTAAATAATAATTACCACGAGGGACTCTAAGACCTTGAGGCCTTGAGATTGCATCTCGAAGCACACGACCGTCATGTAACGAACCTTCCCAACCAGGCAAAACATATATAAATTGCATGTTGGGGTTAATTAGTGGGGTAATGAAAACCAATCCCCCCAATTTATTGGGTAATGGCCCAATACCCACTATTGGGTAATGGGTGATTACATTATAGTAAACCAACCTCCTTTATTGATTATCTTACCTATTCCTTATAGCCCATAACTCCCATCCACAGGGACGAGCCAGGGGGTGTCCCGCGGGTGCCCGGGACACCTATGGATTTTTTCGATGTAGTGTTAATTTTTGAAAAAAACAACGATTTTCCCGAAATGTATCATAAATGCACCTGGTCCATCGAACTGTGTTCTAATCTTATCGTTTTAATTCACTTTTTAACTCTATTATATTACGGTTAAAAAAAATTTGTGCACCCGGTCATATTTGGTTCTGGCTTCGTCCCTGCCAACCAAGCATGCCCTTAGTGCAACATATATCATTATGCCAAAGCATTACACTTAACTATGTTCTCTAAAAAATTGTGCCAATAATTTAAAGTGAGCGCTATATTTGAATATGTTTTCTCCAAATATTCATTTGATATATGGTAGGTAAGCTGTAAACGAACTGAACGTTCAATGAACATTTCATGAACCGTTTCGGTAAAAAGTTCGTTTATGTTCATTTATTTATTAAATGAACAAACATGATTACATTATAGTAAACCAACCTCCTTTATTGATTATCTTACCTATTCCTTATAGCCCATAACTCCCAACCACAGGGACGGAGCCAGGGGGTGTCCCGCGGGTGCCCGGGACACCTATGGATTTTTTCGATGTAGTGTTAATTTTTGAAAAAAAACAACGATTTTTCCGAAATGTATCATAAATGCACCCGGTCCATCGATCTGTGTTCTAATCATATCGTTTTAATTCACTTTTTAACTCTATTATATTACGGTTAAAAAAATTGTGCACCCGGTCATATCTGGTTCTGGCTTCGTCCCTGCCAACCAAGCATGCCCTTAGTGCAACATATATCATTATGCCAAAGCATTACACTTAACTATGCCCTCTAAAAAATTGTGCCAATAATTTAAAGTGAGCGCTATATTTGAATATGTTTTCTCCAAATATTCATTTGATCATATATATGGTTGGTCAAGGTAAGTTATTAAAATTTAAGTGTAAAACTACTCTTTTTTCAGTTTATATACCGGAAAAACGATTGTAAGAGCATCATGGTGGAGCTTTTAATAGATTTATAATATGAATGTTTTCATTTTATAAACGTATTCCCGTATAAACCTCTTGTAAATTTAAAAATTATCCTATCATCAAACATGCATTAAATTATAAATAGGTTCAAGATTACAGACCTCGTCATGTTATGTAGGAATGAAATAGATGTTCGCTATGATTGATGAGTTCTAAACATTTTCTTGGACCTTCTGTAGTGGATGTCTAAATAATAAATTTGTAAATATAGAGTATAGACTTATTTACTACTTTTAGCAAGAAAAAAATATTACACCGAGACAAGTAATATGCAAATTTATGGTAACAAATAATACGTATAAATGTTTTGTGCATGCATAAAGACTTATCCCATATAAGAAATCAATAGTCAGCACAAGAAACTGGGGTTTGTTAATGACTATTTCTGATGGAACAAACACCAATAATTTTGGAATCTCTGGTTAGTATTTACCCATGTACAATGGTCGAATTAAATGGATGTTTAAAATTGTGTACCTCAAGTTCACCAGTAATCACCACAAGAGCATTTTCCATCTTTAAAGTGATGAAACCGCAAATTATCTCTCACAATGATTTCCCTTTTCTCTATTCTGGATATAAATTTTGTTGCCTCGTGACAATCCCCACAAACCCGGAGGTTCTTAAAAACTAGAATTGGAACCCAAGCCGGCATTTTAATTAAACCATAAGCAATTGCCAATTTCTCACTATGCCATAGCAGAAGCTTTTCCTTCTGTTGATCACCAACATTATGTAATGCAAATTCAAGGACAGGGACATACCCTGCTACTTTCATTTTCTTCTCCATTTGGTTCAACTTTTCATGAATCAACCCGAGTTCAGGGTGAATTCTATCACCTGATCTAAACTCATGTACACAATTATTTATTTCAATCCAACTATAACCTGGATATTTTATTACTTTATTATCTTTCATTAATCTTCTAACTTTAGAAACACAGTCCCATTTCTTCAAAGCTGCATAAATGTTAGCAAGTTGAACATAACCAGCTGCACTTGAAAGGTCACAATCGAGTAGATTTTTAGCTGCATATTCAGCTAGCTCTAAGTTCTTGTGAACCCTGCAAGCACCTAAAAGGGTTCCATATATAGCCGGGTGGGGCTTAAAAGGCATAATCTTTATTAGATTCAAAGCTTCGACAAGCTTACCTGCTCGACCTAATAGATCAACCATAAGAGTAAAGTGATCTGGTTTAGGTTTAATCTGGTAGTCTTTTTGCATCGAGTCAAAGTATTGAATACCAAGACTGACCAATCCAGCATGGTTGCAAGCCGATAGAACTCCAATGAATGTGATCCAATCGGGTCTAAATCTCTCTATTCTCATATTATCGAACAATAAAAGAGCTTTTTCACCATCACCATGTTGAGCATATCCTGAAATCATAGCATTCCAAGTGACAGTATCTTTATCTGAAATTTTAAGAAACAATTTCCACGCACAGTCCAAGTGCCCACATTTGCAGTACATGCTGATCAAAGAAGTATTCACCACCGTGTGTAAAGATAGTGGAGTTTTAATCACAAATTGATGCACTTGCTTACCTAACTTTAGTGAAGATAAATTACTACAACCAAGTAGTACACTACTTATGGTTGAAGGATTTGGCTTAACCCCGGTTTCAACCATAGCCTTAAAAAGTTTCAAACCATCATTCGATCGTCCATTTTCTACATAACCCGACACCATTGTATTCCACGTCACTAGATTCCTCTCGGGCATTTCGCAAAAAACTTTCTCAGCCAAATCAACCTTTCTACACTTCATGTAACCCGTTACCATAGCAGTCCACGCAACCACACATTTAAAAGGAGAAGTCCTAAACAAATTCTCCGCAGATACCAAATCCCCAACACCCACATAACCTGAAATCATAACATTCCACGAAACATTATTTTTCTGAGGCATCTTTCGGAACAATTGATAAGCTTCATCCATCATCCCATTTTGACAAAAACCGGACATCATTGTATTCCAAGACGCCGTATCTCTAAACAACATCCCATGAAAAAAAGTATGAGCAGCTTTAACACCACATTTAGACATGTAACAATTGAGCATAATGTTATAGGAAACAATATCGGGTTGGGGTATTTTATCAAACAGGTGGCGTGCATCATCAAGTTTAGTAGATGACATTTTCACGTATCCGGCTAGCATTGAATTATATGTAACAGTAGTTTTGATTAACATGTTTTGAAACACATTGTGGGCTGAAACAAGATCACCTTGACGAATATAGTTAGTGATCATTTTGTTTGATAAGTTTACATTATCGGAATTCCTTTTGTGACAGTGATTGTAAGAAATTGGCCTATTGTTTGAAAAAGCTTTGAATGCATGTTGAATTCTTCTGGATTTAATCATGGTAATGTTTCAGGTTTTTTAACATAATTAAAAAATAAATCATGTTACGAAATATTAGTTTTGTAACGGTTCATGGTACCTCAAATTTTATATGAACAATAAAATTCATCAAAGTTTTACAACTGTTCCATGCATATCTAATTTTTATGTTAAAATGAGATGGAAACGACGGTGCTAGTTTGTTGTGAACATGTGTGTGGGGGCCTATTTATTACGAGTTAGTATGTGATGCGGATTGTTTTAGGGATGACTACTTTTATTTGCTTTTTCAAAGATAATTCATATTTAAATCATTGATCATTGATAAATGAGCATGTACTCACTTTGCGGTGAGATTCCCGATGAACGTTAAGTCGTCAACGTAACAATAAATTGCAAACATAATTTTTTTTCGATTAATGTTTTTTAAATAAACACTTAGGGTGTGTTTGGTTCAGGCATATGTGAGCAATTTGGATGAATTTGAAATTTAATACGCAATTTTTACTTAAATAACCCGTTGGGTTTTGTGTTATCCCGCAAAGACCATTAATGTCTGACATTTCCATTTTAACCATGTTGATCGCGCTAGTTTTGTGATGAGCATCTCGATTAACACGTGTCAAATGGTGGTTCAATTTAGAGTTTAACGTAAAAAAATTAAAAAATAATACGGACACGTCATTGATCACGCTTCATATGAAGTGATTTAAAAAAAATTGTCAGTGCGACAGTGTTGGTACACGCAAAGAAATATGAGTTTCAAATCTAACCCTAGACTTTTTGATATTTACTGTAACGACCCACTCCGGAAAGGAGGCCGAAAACGTCATAATCATGGTGTCATATCAAAGCATAATAAATACATAAAGTCATAAATGATAACATAGGACAAGGTGGGAAGCCGAAATCAAACATCGGCTCCCAATTATGAGATCAACATGAAT
>BQNB010083285.1:0-29078 GCA_026074375.1 Tanacetum coccineum
TTTCTAAGCAAGAGTCTCTCTCGTGTTTAGCTTGTGATTACATAGGCTATTCACCATCCTTAACAGGCAGTAAAGATCTATCAAGAGTGGGATCCAACAGTTATAACTAGGAATGAAAATAAAATGCTTAGCAAAATTATTAGATACCCTAGTGGTTATGACGAATATGAGAAGATCCGTATTGGTTATGCCTACAACTTAAAGTTTTCATGCATGATAGGTTTCGAGCTTGTTCAAGCTAATTTCTTCCCTAATTTGGATATTAATGTTATGTCTAAGAAGTTTTATAACTCAATAATAAAAGA
Source organism: Tanacetum coccineum (assembly GCA_026074375.1). NCBI lineage: Eukaryota > Viridiplantae > Streptophyta > Magnoliopsida > Asterales > Asteraceae > Tanacetum > Tanacetum coccineum. The sequence goes on from BQNB010083285.1 coordinate 306, forward strand.
CAAAATTGAATTCAGAGGGAGGAATGAATTAGGAAACTTCGCTAATGTACCAGATTTTATTGGAAACTGTTATGTTATTATCGATTTTACAGTTGTAGAAGATATGGACCCTTATCTTAATGAAGGAATGGGAGAAGTGGTAGTTGGAGAACCTTTTTGCAAAGTTTCATGTGTGGAAACTAGAAGGTTTGATGGATCATAACTATCCTCGATGATGATGATAGTATAACTTATCAGATGGTGCGGTCAAATCTAAGGTTCAAACACCACACTAACGAACAATGCAACAAAATTCCACCATTACCGAAGGTAAGAGAACATGACAAGCTGAATGGAATCTCGCATCCGTACCAAAAGCTCAAAAGTTTCTACAAGAGGGTCTTGAACTTAGGACCCGAATATATCCGAGATGCGAAGATAGAAGAATGGCTCACACGCGGGCACATAAGCGTGTATGAGATGGAGTAGTGTGAAAAGCTGAAGAAAAAAAGTCAAACTTAAAGACTAGCTAAAAGAAAAGTGCTTCCCGGGAGACAACCAGGAGATTTTTTTTATTTTTTTATTATTTTTATCGAGTCTGTCTTCTCAGACATCAATACGGTTTATCCGCTCCATACCATAAGGCGTATTGAATGTCTGGACGTTATCAGTCCTTTATGTTTCTGCAATTAAAAATTTATTGTCAGTTCTGTCTATACGGCGTATTCATTATATGATACGGTGTATTCAGCAGAACTGACTCATATAGATACTTTTTTACAATTTTCTCTATACGACATATCCAGGTTTTTAGATACGGCGTATTGACTGCCTGTACAGTTTATTTTTATTAACTGTAGGATACCTGAGATAGGAGTGCATGTTTTTCCTATATTTTGCACAGGACCTCGCTGGAAAAGAAATCGACAACGTTGATGAAGTATCGATAATCTGGAATTCTTGTTCATAAACTCAACTTGGAGAATCTACCGAGCAAAACATCAGGGGAGTTTTTCGTTCTAATTCTTTTAATTTCTCGTTTTTAATGTTTTATCTATACAATAAGGACATTGTATAATTTAAGTGAGGGGATGGGAATTAGAACGATACTTGTCCTATTTTTCACATTAAAATGCTTAATTTATGTCAAATTTAAAAAAATTCAATCATACTTTTGTGAAATTACTGGTTACATAACCTGCACACATAACCCTTAGTAGATATTGTGAGGATTCAGCCTTATCCGTTTCCAAATATTTACCCAAATCCCACAAAAATATGAGTGTGCCGGTGATGTTGTAGACTTTAGAACTTGACTCGGTATATCTATTCGAGACCACAAGAATGAGTACTATGGATTTAGATGGAGTAACTTATTTAAACTGGTAAATTTCTAGGATTACACCCAAAAAGCCTATATATGTTATGTTATTAACTAACTATACTATTTAGTTAACCCCCATATAAACTCTTTGTTTACTCTCATTTTAAGAGTAAGATACCCCTAGAAAAACCAGTAGAGACAATCCTTTAGGATAAACACCAACTATTTGTTTTGTTACACCTTTACACCTTAGCCTACCCTGTTAGATTAAGTCCATTTATCAGTTGCTAGTTGCTTAAAGTGTAAAGTATGTATTTTATGTGTCCTGTGTCATTTTCTATCTCTGGTACGGTTGGGAAGAAATTTACACATTGCAAAGGGGAATGTAAAAAGTAGTCAAACTCATGTATTTTTACCACCATCACAATTATTGGTACGTCCGAAGAATGAGAAATTATCAAAGAAATTATCCGGAGTTATTATGATCGTGAAGATGGTGAAATTAAACCGAGGTTCGTAGTATTGTATTTGAAAAAAAATCGAAAAAATTAGAAAATTGCAACAAAAAAGAGGAGGAAGTTTATAGTCGGTTCGTTAAACTTAAATTGATGACATCATTTGAAGGATCGATTATTCGTTGATAGATGGTTATAACCAACGATGTAAAGTTTTGTATAAAGCGATAGATATCGCCACTTGTTTTGTAAAAGTATGTATAGTATGGGATGATTGGGAGTTGACCGTTACGGGAACGCCAACTTAGGTTGTTGTTTTTGATCTATGATCAAGACGTTTATGTAAATAGTTGTGTCTTTATCATGGTAACGGTCGGGAAAAAGTATCTAGCAACTTGTACCTTATCGATTTGGACTTAGTCTATTTGTTTTGTAAATTTTTATTTAACAACAATTATTTCCCTTTCCTAATCACCAACCCTTAGGTTTATTTTCCCGAATGAGAGATGCGATCAATCACATTATCGATTACTCCTGTTATGGCCATGTTATGTGTTGTTTTGGTCTGCCTTGTTGGTTTATTTACTTTTTGGTGAAAGTAGAAGATCCATACCCTAAAGACACTTTCTGAGTCCTACCTCTTTAGCTTATTCGAAGTTTAAGGTTTTGAATGCCAATCAATGTGTCTATCCCATCGTTAATGGGGTGTATGTAAGGTCTTCACCTTTTCTGGAATATTGGTATCGATAGAAACTTGATAGAGTGATCAAACCCTAAGCCTTATCATAAAACCCAATTTGCCTTTATAAACTTGTTACTTCATAGCTCTAATGGTGGAGATGTGTATCCTTGCCAAGCCTGTGATAGAATACTCATCACGACCGAGCAATTAAGCGAATTAGTTACATGTTACCACATAGATTAGTTGAGTGATTTGAGTATTTTCATCTTCCTATTTCATGAGGTGTTTGGTTGTGTACTTGTAATTGATCAAATAAATGCTTAACGGAAAAATCTCTAGGGATACATTTTTATAAACTTCTAAAGGCTACTTGAGGACAAGTAGGATTCAATTGGGGGGATATTTGATGACATCAAATAATGTCACTTTTATAGCATCATTTATCCCATGTAAATAACCCAATTTGTATAATTATTGCAAGAATTTGTACTTAATCGTTTATATTTGAGAATTGCAGTAATTATGGAGTACTTGGTGAAGATTAGCAAAAAGGCACGCATTCTGGAGCTTAAACAAAGACATTTGAAGATTACTGTTCTGACATCCTATATGCCGTATCCATCAAGGAAGATACGGCGTATCTGTGCCTGTACTTCACAAGAAACCACGAAGATACAAAGTCTAATACGTCGTTTCTAGGAGAACTCTGTACGCCGTATTCAATAAAAAGTAATAAAATATTCTGGAAGATATCGAACGTGGTCCCTACTCCAAGAAACCCCTGATATGCCGTATCCAACTATCTTGATATGCCGTATTGACCAAATTCCAGACAGTATAAATAGAAAACCTAAAAAGGGTTTTCAGTGTGCTTGATCATATTTTTGATACCTTAACTACAAAAATCAATTTTTAGAAGATAAGAAGAGCAAAAGAGGTCAAACAAAGCTACTAATTTCATAGGAAACACCTTGTAATCTCTTATACTCTTGTAATCGTTTGATTTTTAGTATCATTCGTTTAACTTGGTTAGTTTACCTTGGTTGAATTATTACTTTTGTATTGATTACAATGATTAAGGGTCAATACCCTTAGGTATTAGCAATGGTTATGAAGATTTAAATGTTTGGTTTGTTTATATCAAATGCTTAATTTATCGTTGATTGCTTGTTTATGTTTATCAATTCATACTTATTTACGTGCTTTTGTATGCGACCTATCATTTAACTGGATCTAGTGATACAGACCAAGTTAGCTAGATGCTGGGATGGCTCTCCATATAGTGATTTATATATCTAGATCAATAGGATCACAATTAATGCCCTATCTTTACCTTTGGGATATGTGAACAAGTTGGACTAGTAGGTGACGTGGGATGAACAAATAATGTATTGATTCCTTTGGTAAAGACTTGGACAATAGAATACTAGAATATAAATCGTCATTAAGCAGTAAGTGGGTAAAGTCTCTATGAGCTAGGGTTTAATAAGATCACCATTATGATTTTCTTAAGATAGATTATAATCAGCAAATAGGATGCTTTATGCGGATGCGTTTAATTATGACAGAATTCTACGTGTCTAGGTTTAAGAAAGAAGTCCCGCCTAAATCTTGGAATGATATGCCGCCTCGAGATAAGTACTTATTGCACTAAATAAACAAACCAATGTTATAATTAGATTAACCATGGTTAATACAGTTTTCTTATTTTTGCTAGACTACTCTTCTATCTTTTGTTTCTTTGCTTGCGTGTGTTGTTGTGTCTTAAATCGATCTAAGTTACCACAAAACCTGTGCCAGTCTCTCAGGCTGAAACCCCCCTTATCCGTTAGACTTGGGATTAACATAGGTTTAACATAGAATAGAATTAACATAGTTTAAATTAACTTAGTTTAGTTAACCAAAATATTGATAAAATAAAAGATTAGTTCTCGCTTTTAGTGATCGACACCCGACTTATCTTGAAACTCCATCTGATCGGGTACACTGCCGTTAAAGTGTTGTTTTAGGTAAAGTCGGCAAAATATAAATTTAAAACTTGAAAATATAAATAACAACCTACACGACAACATAATCAGGAGATCACACACACACATTGTCATTCAATCCCCATTGTAGTTCCGCTTACAATGGGGGTATAATTATTAATAAACATAAAGAGTTAAACGTTGAAAATTAGTTTTGTGTCCTTTACTGTTTTATCTTTATTACTTGTCAAAACTGATTTTTCTATACATTATTATAAGCCATGAGTTAGTTTATCTTAACTATTATAGTTTTGGTCACTAATTCAAAAGGAATAACAAGTGGTATCAGAGTAGAAGGTTTATAAAACTCTTTCAAAATCTTCTTAAAAGTTTTTAAAACCTAGATCCTATATGGCCACTATATGTAATGTACCTGAGCTTATAGATAAAAAGGAGGAAGCTACTCTGTTGTTGCTCCTCGTCTAGAGCCTAAAAAATTTAACAAATGGAAAAAGTGTATGCTTTGCTATTTAATGGGAATGGAACCCTACTACATTCAATGTATTAAGGATGGTCCATTCAAACTGAAAATAGTTAAAGGTGATAATAAACTTAAGTCCCAATGGACCCTAGAAGAGAGAAGGCTGGTCAATCAAGACCAAGCCTTAAAATCATCATTATATCGTGTCTAGCAGATGATATAATAGAGTCAGTCATTAGCTATGAGACAGCTAAAGCGTTACATGGACTGACTTGGTTCACATCTTTGGAGGTCCCTTTGATACTAAGGATAAACTAGGATAATGGATCATGATGTACTTGAGTATCAAAAATTCAAGAGCTAAAAACCTATAAGACTCTCTACACAGACTTCACCCGTTAAAAAAACCCTAATCAATGTGACTTGCCCAATGTGTGTTACTTTTATCATAAGAGAAATAAATGTTTTAGTGACATGATACAGTCTTCTAAGAAGTGTTGCTTCTATCATGGACTTTAGAAATGCAAATCACTACACAGACCCATTGACCTTGCTGTTATCTATGAAAGGTTTGTCTAATAAAGACTACCTTATCTCTTGGAGGATACCTCAGAGACTATAAAGGCGCCCTATTAGTACTCCTCAGTCATCTTCCATATCAACTGCCTTATTTTCTAATTACATTGGGCAGGATTTGCAAGAGAAAATTTTTATGTTGAGGGCTGTGGTGATAGTGTAACTAGTGAGGAGTACTCAGCTGATCTAGATATAAAATTTCTTAAGAGGGCCCTTGTTTTGGCAAATTCACAAATGGTTTTATTAATTTGAAAAACAATTTTTATATTCATAAAGAATCCGGAAAGACACTAAATGTTACAAATGTGGCAAAAAAGTCATTTTGCAAGAGATTGATTTTCTAAAACGTCTGAACCATCTTATAAATCTCCTATGTCTAATTCATCCTCAGTTTCAAGAGGTTTTTAAACCTAAGTTTACCCCAAAGTTTATTCAGTCCACCTAACATGCTCAAAGCAGTCAGGGTGAACCAAAAGTCCAAAAAGTTTACAAGGCTGAATATAAGAAGATGAAAGCTAAATGGCACTCCTTGAGGCTTGTCCTCCTACTTCTTAGTCCTCAAAACCCTTTCAGTCAAAGAACAAAGGCCTTGTTGCTGAAACGTTCGATTGGATGAGGAAGAAGTATCAGATGATGAGGAAGGAGATAAGATTTCATAAGGTCAAGGGGGAAGCCAAAAACTTTTCTTGGTTGCTTTGTGAGTATTCTAACTATGTTTTGATATTGTTAAAATGTTCATATTATGTATATTATGATTGTAGCTAGATGATTCAAGTGCAAAATTGATTTGGAAGTGTTTCAAGTATGAACATGTGTTTGATAGTTTTGGTACATGTTTTTAGGCTAGTTAAACAAGTTGGGATAGTTAGATTTTGACAAAAATGAGTTTTGGTATGACTTTGGGTTGACTTTCGTTGACCAGAAAGTTTGACTTAGTCATAGCATGTCGAGAAATTTTTGAAATTTAAATTAGGCTTTTGATAATGATAAAGGATGTTCTAGGGTCCGTTTTGATATAAGATGGGCATTGTAACTCCTAAAAATGAACGTTTTACGGCCGATTCAAGTTTGGGTAATTTTGGGGGTAAAAAGTCAACTATGAACTTTGACTTTTGAAAGTCAAACTTAAGTAAATTTTTGAATGAAGTCTATAATGAGCAAGGGGTTAGTAATGTTAGTTAATTGTTAACTAATTATGAAGTTTGGATTATATTATCCTTACTTTCGATAACTTACTAAAAATGGAAACTTTATTGAAAATGTTGTAATATGATTAAGTGCGTCAAGGTGAATTGTTTTGCGTCGCACTTGGAGATTTTAGTATATGATTGTATATATGTAATAGTAATATGTATATATATACAAGTATGTAATATATCTATTATACTCTTAGTCACGTACCGCTATACATGTATAATATAGGTCGCGGTTAGACGTGAAGTTTTTTACGTTTGTTGAAGTTGATTGATTGGATCTTTTGATTAAGGTGAGTTCATAACCTCGCATTAAATTCTTTTAATTATTTTTAAACCCGCGAGGGGGATGCATGTTTGTTTTATAAATCGAACACATATGATTTTATGGTATGCTGGACCCGATTATGAGATTGTTTCCGCATAAGTAGCTATTGTCGAAGTCCCTTATTTCATGAACCGTTAATTGCCTTGTGAGGTGAACGCTAATGCATTAAATAGATCTATTGGGTTTGACAACCCTGTCCGGGGTCTGAATCCGTTGGTGAACACCCTGTCAACGGACATTTTGTACTTAGAAATTAGTAGGTATATGACAATAATACCTTGTTTTGGGGCACCTTTAACATATGAAATGCCATATGTCTTGTTAACGTTCGGTGTCATGAGCTTATTGCGTGAAAGAAAAGAAGTTGCTATACATTGCATTTGTTGCTTTGTTTTCCCGAGAACTAATTATGTGTTCAAAGGTTTTTACTTATTGATTATTTTAAACTCTATGAATTTCACTCAACTTTGTTGTTGACGTTTTAAACATGTTTTATCCCAGGTAACCAAGGCTGAAGGCAACGATGGCGTGGCGGTGTCGTGCGTGTGATGGATTTTATGGAAAGACTACTTGTGTGTTCCGGTCTTTCAAAAACAATGTCTTATGTTGTGTTTAAAAACAATGTCTTTTATTTGAAAACATTTGTCTTTTAATATTGTAATAGACGGTGGTTGCGATTCTGTGGGACCTAATGAATTTTAACTCTAAATAATTATGGAACACATGTTTGGTAAAACGTCTTATTTGGGTCATTTTCTATTATCATGGTGAATGATGCTATTTTGTAACACCAAATTGCAAAATTTCCGTTGCGCAATCCGATGCCCCTCGGGGCGGGTGTTACAGAGTGGTACCAGAGCTTCGGTTGTAGAGAACTAGGTTGTTTTCAAAACTCAGATTGTGATCATTTTAGATATCAAAGTGATATCAAGAGTCTAAAGTTTTAAAGAACTAGGTCGAGTCTTTTGAAAAGCCTAAACTATAACGCTTCTACACGCACGCCGAGACTCCTCGTTGCCATTGGTTACATGTAAGGTACATTTATAATTTTTTATGTGTAAGTATGTTTACGTATGTATTATATGTATAATTGGTTAAGTGTGGATATCTATGCATGGGTCGGATGCATAAAATGTTATATGTGGGTACATTTGTGCATGTGTTGTATTCATAGAATGTCATGCGATTATATGATAACTAATACTATATATGTTTGAAATATAATTGAGGTATATGCGGATCGAGAATGTCGCGAATCGAAAATTTTATTTGTTGCGCTTTTATGCGAACTGTTATTTTGGTAATAGTGTTCTGATAATAATAAGGAGTGATACACTATTAAGTAAGTATTGTACGATATTTTCTAGATTATCACGGTGAACGTAATTCCTCCCAATCACGTGGATGATGTACCTGTTGTTGAGCCGAATCAACACGATGATGTTCCTGTTGTTCCCAAACCTGTCTTAGTGGACGAAGGCGAAGACCTGGAAGAAGACGAATTTGAGGAAGAAGAAGACCCTCAAGAAGAAGAACATGATATGGAAGTCAACATTGAGGAAGATGAGAATGAGCCAGAGTTGACATATCCTTATGAAGAGGTGGATCCTCTTAACCCTCTGTTGTCTGCTTCTGAGTCTGAACCCGATGATGCGATCGAGGTTGAGAATCCAATTGAGCATGAAGATGAGACTCTTCCTGCTAGTGTCTATGAGGTAGGTGAATCGTCTACTGCCGCTATTCCTCGAGAGGATGGTGATAGTTTACTACCTGGCTTCATGAGACGGGATATTGACTCTCTTTTTGGTCGAAAGGTCAATTTTCAAGACAATTGTGTGGACGCGAGACGGCGCATGCATTGGTCGAGAAGAAAGGAAAAGAAAAGGATAATTTCTATGGTAATTTGATCTTGGATTTGGGTAATGAAGTGCGTTCTAGTGTGGAGCAAGGAATGGCTGCAATGGAAAAGCTAGTTGAGAAGCTTGGTAATGCTGGAGATAAGGTTGAATGTAAGAAATTGAAGAAGGAACTTGAAGAAGCAAGGTTTAGCAACACATTCCTTTATATGCAGAATGAACGAGTCGAGAGAGTTCTCTATTGGACTAGGGTTCAAGCTCATGAGTTCTATCAAGAGATGATTCGTAGGGGATTTGTGTTTGAAGAAAGACCGAATAAAGCTATCAATGTTCCGATTGAAGATGAGAAGAGTCCTTCGTCTGAGTCGTGAGGATCTCTTCCTGATGCTTAGTAGTTTAGTTTCAATTGTAGTTTCTTTTGTTATGTAATCACTAAACTAAGTCCTTAGTTAGTAGATTTATTGCTATTAGTTGTAATGATTTGTATCATTTCATGAAACAATGCAACTATGTATTAATTCTCTTGTGATGAAAAATGAATGACTATCTTTTGATTACTACTTGATGTTGTGTGACTGTTGTTGTGATTGATTTGTCATTATACCATGTTATGAGAATATCATGTTATGAATGCTTACCAGATTGTTTTCTCTGTGACGTGACAGAATCATGCCTTCAAAGTCTGCACTTATGACTCAAGCTACTATTCGTCGAATGATCAAGAAAAGTGTTGATGCCACTATTGCTGCTGAGCGGGCAAGGCAAGCAAATGTCAGGAATGATGCTAGTGGATCTGGGCCAGTTAAAGGTCTAGACAATGCACCTGCTGTTCGTAAGTGCACTTTTGCTGGGTTAATGATGTGCAATCCTGCTGTCTTTCATGGTGTTGAAGGAGTTGTTGAATTGTGAATAAGGTTTGAGAAAACTAAGAGTATTTTCGAGATCAGTGAATGAGCAGAGGGTAAGAAAGTGAAGTTTGCTGCTGCTACATTAGAAGGACCAGCTTTGACTTGGTGGAAAACTAAGGTTGCAACTATGGGTTTGGAGACTGTAAACCAAATGCCTTGGACTGAGATAAAGCAACTGATGACTGCGGAGTTTTGTCCGATAGAAGAAGTTCAAAGAATGGAGCACGAGTTGTGGAACTTGAAGGTTAAGGAGTATGATGTTGTTGCTTATAGTCAGAGGTTTAATGAACTGGCTTTGATGTGTCCAAGAATGGTAGAGCCTGAACGAGTGAAGGTTGATGCTTACATCTGGGGATTAACAGATAATATTAAGGGTGAAGTAACATCTTCTAAGCCTGCTGATCTGAACAAAGCTGTACGTATGGCTCATAAGTTGATGGAGCAGAAATCGCAAGCTAGAGATGCAAGGATTTTGGAAGGAAAGAAACAAAAGTGGGAGAACCTTCAACGTGGAATTAGTAGTGGTAAGGGCAATCAAATGGATAACTCTCGTTAAACTTTGCAAAATAGCCAAAAGCAAGGAAATGCGTGAGCCATGGTTACCGCTCCTACTGATGGAAAGCTTCCTTTGTGTGAATGATGTTTTACTCACCATGTGAGTCAGTGTATGATTAAGTGCCACAAGTGTGGAAAGGTTAGGCATAAGGCAAGGTATTGTAAGGAGAAGAGTGTTGCCACAGGTGCTAACGCTCAGCATGTTTGGACTTGTTATGATTGTGGTGAGCAAGGTCATACTAGGAACCGATGTCCAAATAAGATTAAGCAAGGAGAAGTTGGAGAAGTTCGTGGTCGAGCTTATGCTATTAAGGATGCTGAGCCGCAAGGTCAGAATGTGGTTACTGGTACGTTTCTTCTCAATAACCAATATGCTTATGTTTTATTTGATTCGGGTTCCGATAGGAGTTTTGTGAACACTAGATTTAGTTCATTGCTCGATATCAAACCGATTAAAATAGAGGATAGTTATGAGGTAGAGTTAGCTGACGGAAGGATAGTTAGTACGAACACTGTTTTAAAAGGTTGCACTTTGAGTTTGGTGAACCATGTTTTTGAAATTGATCTTACGTCGATTAAGCTTGGTACATTTGACGTCGTCATCGGTATGGATTGGCTTGTCAAGTACAATGCCGTTATCGTCTGTGGCGAGAAAGTTGTTCATATACCGTATCGGAACAAGACATTGATAGTTGAAGGTGACAAAGTTGTATCTTGATTGAAGGTCATTTCGTGTATCAATGCCCGTAAGTACGTCGAGCGAGGTTGTCATTTATTTTTGGCACACGTGACGGAGAACAAGTCAAAGAGAAATGAATGGAAGACTTGCCTGTAATTCGTGATTTTCTTGAGGTGTTTCCTGAGGAGTTGCTAGGACTACCACCGTCGAGGCAAGTAGAGTTTCAAATTGATCTAGTACCGGGGGCTGCACCTGTTGCACATGCACTATATAGATTGGCACCGTCTGAGATGAAAGAGTTGTCGGTACAACTACAAGAGCTGCTAGAGAAAGGATTTATTCGTCCGAGTTCATCACCGTGGGAAGCACCGGTTTTGTTTGTGAAGAAGAAAGATGGATCTTTTAGAATGTGTATAGATTATCACGAGTTGAACAAGTTGACTGTCAAGAATCATTATCCTCTTTCGACAATTGATGATTTGTTTGATCAACAGTAAGGTTTGAGCGTGTATTCTAAGATCGATTTGCGATTAGGATATCACCAGTTATGCATTAAAGAGGAAGACATTCTAATTACTGCATTTAGAACTCGGTATGGTCACTTTAAGTTCCAAGTAATGCCGTTTGGATTAACTAATGCGCCTGCTGTGTTTATGGACTTGATGAACCGAGTATGCAAGCCATATCTTGATAAGTTCGTCATTGTGTTCATCGATGATATTTTGATTTATTCTAAGGACGAAGAAGAGCATGGGAAACATTTAAAGATTGTTCTAGCTGCTTAAGAAGGAGAGATTGTACGCCAAGTTTTTAAAGTGTGATTTTTGGCTAGATTTGGTACAATTTCTGGGTCATGTGATTAATAGTAGTGGTGTTCATGTTTATCCTGCCAAGATCAAAGCTATTAAGAGTTAGGCTGCACTGACGACGCCAATGGAGGTGAGGTAATTTCATGTATTGGCTGGGTATTATAGGAGGTTTATTGAAGAATTTTCTTTGATTTCTAAGCCAATGACTAAGTTGACTCAGAAAAATAAGAAATACGAGTGGGGAAAAGAAGAAGAAGAAGCTTTTTAAATGTTAAAGCAGAAGTTGTGTAGTACATCGATCTTAGCGTTGCCCGAGGGAATGGAAGATTTCGTGGTGTATTGTGACGCATATCTTAAGGGTTATGGAGCCATGTTGATGCAAAGAGAGAAGGTGATAGCGTATGCTTCTAGACAATTGAAAGTCCATGAAGAGAATTACACTACTTACGATTTGGAGTTAGGAGCCGTTGTTTTCGCTCTTAGATTATGAAGACATTATTTGTATGGAACGAAGTGTGTGGTTTTCACCGATCACAAGAGCCTACAATATATTTTAAATCAGAAAGAGTTGAACTTGAGACAACGAAGATGGATTGAGTTGCTGAGTGATTATGATTGTGATATTCGGTATCATCCTCGAAAAGCTAATGTCGTGGCTGACGCCTTAAGTCGAAAGGAGAGGGATAAGCCATTACGTGTTCGAGCTTTGATGATGACTATTCACAATGATTTACCGAAGCAAATTCGTGAAGCTCAGAAGGAAGCAATGAAGAAAAAGTATGTAAGGAAGTAAAGTTTGGGGAGATTGATTACGCCGATATTCGAATTTCGCCCTGATGGAACGTGTTGTTTTGGGAATCGTGTTTGGTTGCCGCGATCCTGTGGATTGAGGGATTTGGTTATGCATGAGTCGCATAAGTCCAAGTATTACATCCATCTAGGATCGAACAAGATGTATCAAGATCTAAAGTTGTTGTACTGGTGGCCGAATAAGAAAGCGGATATTGCCACGTATGTTAGTAAGTGTTTGACTTGTGCAAAGGTTAAGGCCGAGCATCAAAAACCGTTTGGACTGCAGCAACAACCTGAGATTCCAGTTTGGACGTGGGAAAGGATCACTATAGATTTTGTGAGTGGATTGCCAAGAACGCCAAGTGGGTATGATATGATTTGGGTTGTTGTCGACTAACTGACCAAATCAGCTCATTTCCTACCCATGAAAGAAATTCACGCGACTGTATTTGAAAGAAATTGTGTGTAGACATGGTGTACCTGTTTCGATCATTTCGGATCGAGATAGCCATTTTACGTCTAATTTCTGGAGATCGCTTCAGGAAGCGTTGGGGATGAATTTGGATATGAGTACCGCTTACCACTCACAAACGGATGGTCAAAGCGAGATGACTATACAAACGCTAAAAGATATGTTGCGTGCCTGTGTGATTGACTTTAGTAGTAGTTGGGATCGCCATCTGCCATTGGTCGAGTTCTCATATAACAATAGTTATCACGCAAGTATTAAAGTTGCACCATATGAAGCTTTGTACGGAAGAAAGTATAGATCACCTGTATGTTGGAGTGAGGTTGGGGATAGCCAACTCACCGGTCCAGAATTGATCGGTGATACAACCAAGAAGATTGTACAGATTAAGAACCATTTGTTAGCTGCTCGTAGTCGCCAGAAGAGTTATGCAGATAAGAGACTTAAGCCGTTGGAATTGGAAGTTGGTGATATGGTATTCCTTAAGGTATCGCCATGGAAGGGCGCTGTGCGTTTTGGAAAGCGCGGAAATCTAAGTCCACGTTACATTGGGCCATTTAAGATTCTAGCTAGAGTGGTCCTATAGCTTAAATGTTGGAGTTTCCTGAAGAATTGAAAGGGATTCATAATACTTTTCATGTTTCGAATCTTAAGAAGTGTTTAGCGGAAGGCGATGTTGTTGTTCCGATGGATGAGATTCAACTTGATGATAAGTTGCACATGATTGAAGAGCCATTGGAAGTTGTGGATAGAGAGGTTAAGCGACTTAAAGCAGAGTCGGATACCTATTGTTAAAGTACGTTGGAATTCGCAAAGAGGCCCAGAATTTACTTGGGAACGTAAGGATCAGATTAAGAAGAAGTACTCTCATCTCTTTATAAGTAAGGACGAAGCAAGGAAAGCGGATAAGTCAAGCTGAGCACTGGGACGACGCTCCCTAAAGGAGGGGAGAATGTAACAACTCGAGTTTCAGGCCAACGTATATCCCTAGCTAAGATAGTTATTTTAGTTACGTAAATAATTATACTTGTTTATATTATATGAGGTATGATGGAAATTTCCTTTGATGAGGTAATTTCAATCCGTGGTCGAGTTTCTATTTGTTTTTAGCGTCTAAGAAAGTCAAAAAAACTTATATTATTGCTCCGAGAGCGTGGTTATGTTATTTTTGTATTTTTCGATGTTTCCCCTAGTTTTTGTAAAAAAAAGTTTTTAAAGGTTGTGTTTTACGAGGTTTAACGTTTTAATAAATGTTTTAAACTATATTTAGTGGGACAGATTTAAAATATTTACTAACGTGATGTTACTCGAGTATTGGTCGAGTTTAAGTAAAAGAAATGCTTCTGGACTAGTTTTAAAAGAGATTAAGGATGGAGGGGCCAATGTTGTCAAATGGCTAAAGATACTTTCTATATAAAGAAGCACACACACACATACATAACTCTTTTACAATTTTTTCGGCCTAGAAATAAGATAGTACATTTTATAAAGAATCCAAACATATAAAGAACTCGAAAAACGAAGCTATAACGAAGAAGTTATGATATTTACAAGATCTCGATAATTAAATATATAAAAGTGTTTTTATAAAAACTGCCATCATTTCGAATTTGATAAAATTCTGTAAATTTCTTATTAAGATAAAACATCTCAACACGATCTCGTGGATATAAAGAACATTAAAAACGAAGCTATAACGAATGAGTTATGATTTCTATAAAAAGTAACTTTATAAAAATTATTCTGATTTTTTGTCACGACACAGAATTTTATAGATTATGTGACTATTTTATTAAAATAGAACTTTTCGCCATGAATCCGTACATATAAGGAACGTTAAAAACCGAGTTATAATGAGGAAGTTATGAATTGCTAAAGTTTTAAAAAGTAAAAATACTTTTTTAGCTTTATATAAAAGCTCTAAACTACTAAAGCTGCTGGAAACTTAAATGGTATTTTTGAGGACCTCCGAGTCTGATTCGGCAAAGTGTAAAACTACAAAGTTGTTTGGAAAGACATTTTACTCAAAACTTCAAATTTTCATAATTTTTGAACGTATAGATATTTAATTAGAAAATACAAAGACAAGTATATTTTTATATAAATATTTTTGCAATTTTTCAAAAAGTGAATAAAAGCTGTTAGCTTTTTAAAAGGAGGATTTCAAGTGTTTTCGGGTTCGTTTGGGCTATAAAAACCTTAAGAAACAATGTAGTGTCATTTATATAATATTTATATACACTATTAACTTTATAAATACCGTTTTACAAAACAATTAAACTATTTATATAATAACATTATATAAATACTAAAAATATTAAAACAATTATTATTAACAAATAATAAGTTGTTGGACAAAGATGATATTTTACAAACACAAATCCATGAACATTTATTTTTACAAGTACAATTTAAATATTGTTTAACCTTATAAATTAAACAAACATGTTTAGGTGGTGATGTAACTCTATAAAATTATATGTTGTGTTTATTCGAATACACTATACTTATACGACCTATAATTAATTATGTCGCATTTGGGATCGTTCGCGACGATTACTTTGTTGATTTTGCAATAATCATTACTTTCACAAGAGGTGAGGTTACAGCCCCACGTTTTACTCATTTTACATATACTTTATCACTTTTGGGGTGAGAATACATGCACATTTACAAATCGTTACATACTTGTTTTCATAACTTACTTGCAAACTCATCTACATGATTGATTACAAACTCGTTTGCATGAACGTTTACAAACTCATTTACATGATTGATTACAAACTCGTTTACATACTCATTTACATATCTCAAAATGAGATACATCACGTTCTTTACTTATAGACGCAAGTACAGTACTTTACTTTTGAACTGATTACAGATTGCCTAAGTAGAATGAATTGTTAGTTGCTGCTGGTAAGCGCGAGTGTTATAAAATAGATCTATTTGGGGAGTGACTACCCCCATTCGTGTGATTAGCTCTCACTAGTTCGAGATCGAACTAACAAACGTTATACAATGTCGGAGCATTGGACTATATACACATGAACTCTTACTGTGCCTTGAATAAAGTGGCATACTTACATGTCTGAGTCTCAGCGTCATAGAACTTAGGGCAATTGAACTTACTTTTTGTGATATTGTGCACATTACATTATCATACATGGAAATCTTGCGGTCCAATACATACATACACTTTTGTGAATATTTAAGGATTGAAATGGTCATGCATACTTTACAAATCTCAGATTTCAACACTTTAACAAACGCATTTTGTGTGGTTTGTGGTTATACGCATTTTGAGAAAACCTATATATTTAAGTTTATGCGTTGCAAGTCTTGTATGGGCGGGAATTGTAATACAGTAAATTTGTATATATAAATAGTTTTGTGATTCACATTTATACTTGCATAAACCTATAAAATCACCAATTTTATGTTGACACTTTTAAGCATGTATTTTCTCAGGTGAACAAGCTACCTGACTTAACTAATGTGCATTGGAGTCCAAACTTTACAAGATTACTTTTCAAACGACACATTTAGAGATCGTTCTCTAATGTCTTGTGCAATGGTTTATAAGCCCAATAGCTTATAAACCTTAAAACTTAAGCCTTATACAAATCCATAATGCCATTAATCCAATCCAGGCCCAATCATATAACAAAAGCCCAACTCTTATAACCGGGTCCAAAGTCAAACTTATATAACCTTGACCCAGTCAAAATTATTGTACATCTTTACCTTTTCCCTCCCTCATTTACCCTGCACCAACGAACACTGGGTTAAGTATCATTCACCCACACACGCAACACTTCTAGAAGACCTTGCTGACATCCTCTGACACTTGGGATGCCACGTTGGCAATCCCCTGAAATCCTATTGGCTATGAAACATGGAGAGGAATGAAGGGCTCTAGCTTATTTTCTTGTTTAGTAGCTTATTGTAACGTTTTTCTTATTGTATTGTCTTTTGAAGCCTTGTAACTTTTTCAATATTAATAAAATTGCAATTTACTTTTAATCCTGTGTTTGAAAGCTGTTTTACTTAATATGCAAATTAGCTTATAATGATTTGGATGATGATTTAATAAGCCTCAATAAGCTCCTTGAATTTCATAAGCTAGCTTGTACTCAGTTAAGCCCTTAAAGCTTAACTGAGTCAGTATTTCACCTTAATTCCACCCACAAATTACCTCAGCTTCTTATATGGATGATAAGCCAATTATGGATGGGCTTATAGACAATACCAGCTTGTTTTAAACAAGCTGGAGCTTGTAGAATAAGCTCTTAAGAGCAATATTTGATTCCTGTTTAGCTGGAATCAAGGTACATCTCTATTTCAATTTTTAGCTTATTTTTATGTTTAGCTTATCATTCTGCTTATTGTTGCTTAATTATGCTTATTTGAGCTTGATCTGTCTTTTATTAGCTTAAAACATTTAGCTTGTAGCTTATATTATTCTGTTTTTAAGATCTTCTTTAGTTTGATTAAATCTGTCCAAAAATCCAAAAAATATGGTTATTGTTTCAGCTTATTGATTAGAGCTTTATTGTGGTTAGAAATTGCTTAAAAGTTCTTCACAAACTAATATCTTAATCTGATTAAACTTTCAAAGCTTTTATACAACTGCCTTAAGCTTAAAATGGATTTCATAAAATTTAAGGTGTTTGGCACAAGCAGTTTTAACTTGTGTTAAAACTGCTTGTTAGCCTTTTGGTCCTTAAGGCAAATTTGAAATACTCAAATTAAGCATAGAAGTCACTTTATAAAAGTTCTTAAGGTTTTAAAATCAGGTTTAAGGTTTAAGCTAGATATAGTTTAAATCCGTGGTAGTTTAGCTTATTAAAACTGTTGGAATCATTAGATCCTTAGAAGTTGATTATTAGTGTTGTTTTTATGCTAGTTTCGGTCCATTATGAAGTAGAATTAAGTCTAGATATATTGTGCAATTGTCCCTTGGTTTTTATCTGTCATAAGTTTCACTTTTCAAGGTTCAAAGTCCTGATTTCAAAAGAAAATCTAGCTTAGTTATAGCTTGTTTTATGGTCTGAATTTGATGGTATCAGCTCTTTAGATATAAAGCTTTTTTCTGTTTTAACTTTTTAAGTTTTCATATCAGCTTATTCTAGCTTAATTCTAAGGCTAAAAGTAGCAATCTTCCAAAAACGAGAGTCAGTACATACTGATTTTAATCAGTATATACTAACCTTTTCAAAAGCTTTTTCTAGCTTATTTTCTAAACGAATTTTCTCAAATCTAGTTATTATAAGTTCCTAGGAGAGTAAATTTAATCTGTTTGTTGTTTCTACCTTATCCTAAGTGCTTATTTGGTTTTCATTTTAGCTCAAAGATAGCCAATTTTCTCTTATAACAGCTTGTTTATGTCAGTTTGTCTTTTAGCTTTTTTAAGTCCTTGTTAGCTTTTCATGTTATCTTAATTTGAGTCATTAAAGCTTAGTAGGTCTAGGTGAGGTTTTGTTTGCAGCTTATTTGTTTTTCTCATTGCTTATTGAGTCACAAACAATCCAAGCATTTTAGCTCTATGTCTTTTAGTCAAATTAAGCAAAATTGTCAGCTTTTAGTTAGCTTTTTCTGGCTTATTTTTAAGTTTGGTCAAAAAGTCCTTTTGTTAAACTTGCTTATTTTAACTTGTTCTTTAAGCTTTTTCAAAAAGAAAATAAAAAAAATGTTTTCATTAAAAAGGAAGTCACAGGTTTCGAACCTGTGACCTCCCCTTAACATCACCAACACCTTAGCACACACACTCACTACCAACTGCCCTGGGGTCTTTTTCATTAATAGGTTTGTAACATTTATTATTAGTACTCATTTTAATTTTAGCTAGTTCGAGCTTATTGGCTTATTATCTGCTTATTCATTCAGCCAATTTTCAAGTTTTCATTTTTCATAGATTCTTCATAGTATAAAGTACTTTTCCTGAATTTTTCAGATTTTTATAAATTAGTTTAATATTTTTATAATATTTTTAGATTAAATCAGTTTTTAATTCATAATAAATAAAATAAAAATCAAAAAATATAATTCTTTTTTCTAAAATTATTTTTAATCATTTAGGACCTTTAAAAATTAAATTTGCTTTTGTAGGGTTAAAATTTTAAGATTTAGGTTTTTAAGGCTCGGGTTTTGATTCCCGTTATCGTTTTTGTGTTTTTACTTTAATTGCTTTCGTTTTAGGCTTGCTTTTACTTGTTTTTGCATTTTAATTGTAGAAATAGAATCAAAAAATCATTGAATCATTCAAACACGCGATCACGAACTTAATCACGATTCTCAATTCACGCCTCGTCGGGAAACGACTCGGGAAGGTTTTGGATTTTACTTTGGTCAAAATAAATCTCTTAAGAAGGCACTTACAAAGACGTATCACTTTTATTATTTGATATTTTGATTTTAATTAACGGTCATCTCACAAATCATTTTGTTGTCATCTTATAAACTACCTTGTTTCTACCTTGTGAATTATTTTCTCACACTGTAAACCATTTTGATACTAATTTATACATAACACTATTTTGACGAAAATGAGCATCACATCGTTAGACCTTAAATATACATAGCCTGATCACCTATGTATAATTCAGGAAGGACTATGCCATGCTGAGAGTAGTCACCTTAAAACTTTTGTCAAAATCAAATTTCCACTTATAACCTTGAAAAGAAAAATTATGTGTGCGTATTCATAAAATGTGTTTACTTCGGGAAACTGAATAAGTGACCATAGCAACTAGGTAGACATCTACGCCACCTTACTATAGGAGGTTGACATCATCTCACACGAAATCCTAAAAGACTTTATGGTATAAAAAAGGAGTTAAAAACATTGATATAACCAAGTTGGTTAGCGCATATTAGGATGATTAAGATAAGTACCTGCACCTCTTCATCAACACCACTCCGGAAGGCAACTCAAACTGAATTCGGGGTGAAATTATTTTAACACGAGGAGACTGTAAACACATTTTGGGTCATTTTACGCCAATAAATATTCCACTATTTATTTTAAACTTTTATGCGTTTACTTTTAATTTTCACCGTTTAGTTAAATCGCTTAAACTAAAAATCAATAATCAATGTAAACGGGCATCAAACAAATAAAAGTTTACGTTAAACAAGTGTTATATTATTTTTACGAAGATAATTTATGACTTTTCACTTTTTATTTTTATTCGTTACGTAAGTCGTTTGCGTTTCGCAATAAATTGCATTTTTACAAGCATGTAAACCTTTAAACCCTTCTATACTTCAACAAATACCCACATTTATACTCAATACACAAAATTTATACATTTCTATCCATCTAACTCATACTAGCCTTTTTTATACTACACAATAATTAAATCCAAACCTCCACTAACTTGCTTATTTTATAATATCCTTTAACTTTTACCTTCATGTATAAGCCACAATTTAACACACGTTGTCTCTTTTTCTCTTCCAATTCACGGCAACAAGCAAGAATGATGGAGCAAGCATGCTTGTTGTGTCCCTTTCAATCAAGTCCTATGTGTTCCCTACGCTTTGTTTAATCTTAAACTCATACTTCTTATTACTATAAAAAGACACATATCTCTTACAACTCTCATACACTAAAAATCACAAGTAAAAGTTATCCTACACACTCTCAAACCCACGGCTCATATTCACTCCTCAAAATAATTCATAACTTCCATTTTTTTGATATTACAAGTATACAAGATTGATATAGGGTTTATTCTAAGGTGTTTACAAGCAAAGGTGCAAGTAAAATCAAGAATTTTCATCAAGGAAAATTTAAGGTTTTCAAGTTAGAACTTGAGTTTTATTATAAGGATTGTGGGTTGAATACTTGGGTTTGATTTGTGTTACCATCTTCATTCATTCTTCCTAAGGTTTAAACGTAAACTCCAGTCTTTTCAAATTATTCATTTTCATGTTTATATAATTGTTATATTGTTAATCATCACCTAGTAATCCTTTTATAAGTTTATAAAATAAATCAAGTGTATATAAATGCAAGAAATACTTGTTCATGGTAAAATGATGTTTAAAATATGTTGGAATAAAAGAACATGTTTTATTTGAGGATTTACAAGCAATGGATAATTTATATAATTATTTGGAACTTAATTGTTACTTATTTATTTATAAAGTTTTATAAATATTTAATTATTGTGGATAATTTATTTGGACATATGGGACATAATTTGATGGACATAAATTCAAGGACTTAAAGTATATACAAGGTGTGTTATTAATTAAATTAGCGGACTTGTAATAATTTAATTATGTCAAAAGTTTATAAAACAAATTATATATGTATATGTTGTGAATTGTTTTGAATAAATCATGGAGATTCAAATTTTTATAAAATGTATAGGCCTAGAAATGAGATAGTACATTTTATAAGGAATCCAAGCATATAAAGAACTCGAAAAACGAAGCTACAACGAAGAAGTTATGATATTTACAAGATCTCGATAATTAAATATATAAAAGTGTTTTTATAAAAGTTGTTTTATAAAAACTGCCATCATTTTGAATCTGATAAAATTCTGTAAATATCTTATCAAGATAGAACATCTCAACACGATCTCGTGGATATAAAGAACATTAAAAACGAAGCTATAAAGAAGGAGTTATGATTTCTATAAAAAGTAACTTTATAAAAATTATTTTGATTTTTCTGTCATGACACAGAATTTTATAGATTATGTGACTATTTTATTAAAATAGAACTTTTCTCCATGAATCAGTATGTATAAAGAACATTAAAAACCGAGCTAAAATGAGGAAGTTATGAATTGCTAAAGTTTTTAAAAAGTAAAAATACCTTTTCAGCTTTGTATAAAAGCTGTAAACTACTATATAAGCTGCTGGAAAATTAAATGGTATTTTTGAGGACCTTCGAGTCCGATTCGACCAAAGTGTAAAACTACAAAGTTGTTCGGAACGACATTTTACTTAAACCTTTAAATTTTCATAATTTTTGAACGTATATATTTTTAATTAGAAAATACAAAGACAAGTATATTTATATATAAATATTTCAACACTTTTTCAAAAAGTTAATAAAAGCTGTTAGCTTTTTAAACGGAGGATTTCAAGTGTTTTCGGGTCTGTTTCGGCTATAAAATTCTTAAGAAACAATGTAATATCATTTATATAATATTTATATACGCTTTTAACTTTATAAATACCGTTTTATAAAACAATTAAACTATTTATATAATAACATTATATAAATACTAAAAATACTAAAACAATTATTATTAACAGATAATAAGTTGTTAGACAAAGATGATATTTTACAAACACAAATCCATGAACATTTATTTTTACAAGTACAATTTAAATATTGTTTAACCTTATAAATTAAACAAACATGTTTAGGTGGTGATGTAACTCTATAAAATTATATGTCGTGTTTATTCAAATACACTATACTTATACGACCAATAATTAATTAGGTCGCATTTGGGATCGTTCGCGACGATTACTTTGTTGATTTTGCTATAATCATTACTTTCACTGGAGGTGAGTTTATAGCCTCACGTTTTACTCGTTTTACATATACTTTATCACTTTTGGGGTGAGAATATACGCGCATTTACAAATCGTTACATACTTGTTTTTATAACTTACTTGCAAACTCATTTACATGATTGATTACAAACTCATTTGCATAAACGTTTACAAACACATTTACATGATTGATTACAAACTCGTTTACATCCTCATTTACATATCTCGAAATGAGATACATCACGTGCTTTACTTATGGACGCAAGTACATTAATTTACTTTTGAACTGATTACGGATTGCCTAAGTAGAATGAACTATTAATTACTGATGGTAAGCGCGAGTGTTATAAAATAGATCTATTTGTGGATTGACTACCCCCGTTCGGGTGATTAGCTCTCACTTGTTCGAGATCGAACTAACGAACGTTATACCATGTTGGAGCAATAGACTTCTTTCATTAACTTGTTATGGTCAATGGTAGAATTAAGTTGCATTTATACAGAATAAAGTTCCTTTTTCAAAGATTCTTCCTTAATGTTACGGTCAGTGATAATTATTCTCAATTGTACATCAATCTTTTGTTCCCGTTTAGTTAATTCAAACATTGCCCTTTTTCATAAATCTTGACTTGTTCCTTATATCTCGCAAGTTCAGGAGTTAATGATTCATTAAGTACTTTGTTCTGCTCATTCGCAGAAATACATTGGGCAGCATGTTCATGCATATCATTGATTATCATTATTAAAGCATCATTTGGCACAAAAGATATATTACTTTGTACAACTTGCACTGCGTTGTCCTTCACATACTGTTCATATAGAATAATATTACTATCACTCGTATATTCAGCATCAGAGTCAACAACGTAGTTTTGTTGTACATCGTTTTGCATCTCGTGTCCTTCATGATACTCACCAACACTATCTATATAGTTATCGTGATCTTGTACCTCATATAGAATGTCTGAATCATATGATGGACCAGCTTCATCATAGATTGGATCGGCTGATGATATATTTACCATGAACATGGTTTGTGCAGTAGGAGCCTCATCAACATCAGAGTCAAAAGCATCACATTGATCAGCTTGAAAGACATGGTCCACATTGAGTGCCAAATCTTGTACCGGTGGCTCATCCACATCATCATCAAAAGTGCTTTCTTGTCCACCTGCAATAAACAACAACTGCTCTTCATCCAAAACCACTCCATTCTCCTGAGCTTGCATCAGCAGCATCTTGTCCTTGAAGTATTCGGAATTCTGTGGTCGCTTTGGGTGAGTGCATTGTCTTGCTATGTGCCCTATTTCATTGCAGTTATAACACTTAATCGGCTTTGCTTGACCAGGATTTGCATTGCCAACTCTGTTCTGAACTCCCTCATTTTCTGCTGCAACTGCTCCCCTCGCATTGTTCCCCTGAACTCTGTTTTGTCTACCTTGAACGTTCTGAACTACAACCATGTCGTTTTGAACTGTGGCTTGGTTCCTTGTGTTAGATGAAGTTCTGAGTTGATTGTTAGTTTGAGAAAGGTGTGTTTTGTAGGATTGGGCGAGTAGGGCAACTGTTTTAGTTAAGTTTTCAATCAAGTCATCAGTTGGGGTAAGCCCTGAATCAGGTTGTGTGTTATTAGCAAATTGTGGTTAATAGGTAACTGGTGGGACATATACAGATGGTGGAATAACTGATGATTGTGTAGGGTACTGTTGAAGTGAAACATTGGACACAAAGGCAGGAGGATCGATAGCATGTTGAGTGTATTTTTCCAACATCATCTTGTTCTCATTAGCATGTGCCTCGTGTTGCTTCAAGTAAGCATACAGCTTATCATAGTTAGATGCTTTCAATCTTCTATTTAGTTTGATTGCAGTCATGAATCTACCCCATTCAGGCAACATGTTGTTCACAAACTTTGAATTAAGCTGCATTTTGGGCATAGTCATCTTAATGTTTCGCATGTCGTTAGAGAGCTTTGTAAACCTAAAATAGTATTCGTGAATGGTTTCTCCTTTGTTCTGACAGAAGTGTTCAAAGGCATCGTATAATTGTGATTCACGTTCATCTCTTGTTAACTCAGAGCCTTCCAGGAGCATCTTCACATTATCCCAAATGTCTTTGGCGTCAGTGTAATGATTGATGAGTGTGTAGATGTCTTTTGGCAAACCCTGAAGTAGAATATTCGTTCCACGAATGTCAGCTTTATACATTTCCTTCTCTTCAGGTGTGAGGTCTTTAAAAACTATATCCCGATTGGGACCTAGAGCACCGTCAGCGAGTGTCTCTCTGAACTTTCCCATCTTAAACGGACCTTCATCAATCGACTGAAGTATGTTTTCCCCATTTTCTTTTCCCAGACAGTACAAACGAATACGTTGTTGCCAAGACTCAAAATCAGACCTATCAAGTATTGGTGGGCGGATATTGGAACTGACACTTTGGATATCTTCAGAAAGATTAGCCATCATAAGTGATTGTGAAATGATATAAGTTGATCGTTCAATGATTAGTGAGTGTATGTTAAAAGTGATGAAGTTAAAGTAAAGTGTTTTAGATTTTGTTAAGTCCAAGGTTTGAAAAAATTTCAAGTGTCCAAAACAGTAGCTCAAACCGCTGCCAAAGTTACCAAACCGCTGCAAGTGACTAAACCACTGCCAAAATACCAAACCATTGTCAAGTTGCCAAACCGCTGCCAACTCAACAAACCGCCAGAGTTTTGTTTAGTAAACCGCTACAAAGAATAAATCTTCAAAACCTGTAAACAAACCGCTATGGATAAACCGCTACTATTAAAATAATCCTAGGTAAACCGCTGGCAAGAAAAATTACACCAAACCGCTGCCAGAAAACCAAACCGCCAGAGTGTAGTTTCCTAAACCGCTACGAAAGTATAATCTTCAAAAACCTGTAAACCGCTACCAAGCAAACCGCTATGATTAAAATAATAGTAAACCGCTACGAAGACAATCTACCAAATCGCTGCCTAAAAATCAAACCGCCAGAGGTTTGTTTACTAAACCGCTACAAAAGGAATAAGTCTTCGAAACCTGTAAACCGTTGTCTATCCAAACCGCTATGAGAATACGACAAACCGCTGTCACAATAAGACAAACCGCTGCAGAACAGTACTGTACGATCTGACAAACCGCTGCTGAACAGTACTTTCTGACAAACCGCTGCGAAGAAATAGGAACAGAATGACAAACCGCTGCCAAAGAAAAACGTATTTTTCCACACAAAAACACCTAAAAATCACCCTTTTGAACGTTTTTGCTTGATTTCTTTTGCACAACTAAGTACTACAAGGTTATAACTACTACAAACACCTAAACTTTAACACAACAAAGATCAAAATCTAGGAGAAATATGAAAAACAAGCCATAAACCTTAAAAAGTATATTTTTGATCTAAACCAAGCAAGAAAACGCACATACACACGATCTAATCATCCCATGAGCTCTGATACCAATTGTAGGATATTTGATATCATAACACAATAGAGATGGTTAGGGTTAGCCGAATTCTAGAGAGAGAAAGACAAGAGAGAAAAGCTTTTAGTGAGAGAAAGTAATACTTGAATTATGAAATGACCAACTACTTATTCCATGGGATGGAAGAGGTATTTATATGTCTTACAAAACCGGCCTAAGGCCTTGGTATGGGCTTACACGTGTGGGTTATTACCCGACCCATTACCGTATGTCATATGTTATACATTAACCTACGAGCTAGGATAAACTATAAAATACACGGGGTGACCGAGTCTTTTTCTTAAACCTAACAACTTGTTAACATATAAATTGTATGAAGCTTTATGTGTTTTATTAGTTTGCACGATAAGTATAGTAACATGTACTTTTTATTTTATATGTATTTTAAAAATAACATTAATTAATGTGTTTATAGTTAATAGTTTATACTTTTAAGTATTGTAATGATTAATTTTTAGTTTCTTAGTAACTAATGCAAGAAATGTCATTCATACAATTTCTTAGTCAGTAAATACCAAAAAGTGATTTATGCTTTAATAAGTAATTTTGATTTGTATAGTTATAAGGGAGTTGTAATTTTTACAAATTTTGTTTATGAGGAGAGTTATATTAGATATCAAGCATTGCTTAGATACCATGTGACTTATTTTCACCATCCATCTAAAAAAAAATCAATGGCTGAGATTAGGATCATTTTATTATTTCAACTTTTTTTTAAAACTTAAATATCTCCTAAATCGTTAATCGTTAAGCGAAAAAAATATACCATGACGACGAGCATTTAATTATCTTTCTATAGATATCCACTTTGATATACTTTCGACAAAAAAAAGTTTTTTGTTTTTTCACGTTCTTTCACTTTTTTCGTTTTTTTACGTTTTTTTTCGTTGTTGAAACTTGCATGAAAATATCACATGTGATTAAACCCTAATCTGAATATTCGTAAAAAATCACATGTGATTTAACACTAACATCCAATTACATGTGATTGCATTGGAATTACATATCATATATGATTTAACCTAATATCATATGTGATTTTATCATGTGTGATTTATTAGTAATATTATATGTGATTTAACACTAATATCACATGTGATTTTATTAGTGTTTAATCACATGTGATTTATCATGCAAGTTTCAACAACGAAAAAAAAGACGAAAAAACGCAAAAAAAACAAAAAAAAAGTGAAAAACGAAGAAACAAAATTGTCGAAAGTATATCAAAGTGGATATCTATAGAAAGATAATTAAATGCTCGTCGTTATGGTATATTTTTTTGCTTAACGATTAACGGTTTAGGAGGTATTTAAGTTTTTTTTTTTTAAAGATGAAAATGAGTTTTGGGTTTAGTATCATCTATTGGATCAAGATTGAGATGGGTGAGGATTAGTCCTTTGGTATTCAAACAAAGTTTAGTATCTAAATGAACTTAAATCTTTGTTTATTTGTATATGTATGGGCTTTTAATTCATTGTTACACGTTATGTTCACATTATATTAATTTCTATTTTAGTCATTTTATTCTTTGAGGCAATTCAACAAAGTGTATGGTTTGCTAAACACTAAAAAACTTATTATCTGATTATTGCGATATCAAATAGCATAATCTTATCTAAACATTATATTTTACTAGACGGGTACCTGCGCATAGCGGCGGAAATTCCTAGCGGCCAATAATTAACGATATGCGAGATTGTCGTAAGTTTTTCGTGTAACGTTTAAAATAGAACGTGAAAATATCAAAATGTAATTGCAAACGGCTGTAACATGATATAAGTCGACTCAAACAAAAATTCTTAACATATATCAAAGAACATATAAATAGAACGTGAAAGAGACATGATCATAAACAAAAGCAAAATTGGTACGAATATTTCGACTAAAACTTACGTAACGACATAAATGTCGATTCAAACAGTTAACATATGCCGTAACATATGAAACGTTGATTACACCTAAGACACCATCAAATTTAAAAGATTTTAAACTTCAAATTTAAAAGATTTTTAAAATCTCCTGCCATTATGTAATTCACAGCCACTACTTCAGAAAATAGTGTAAGAAATATTCAAGTGAATTCAGTCATTCCAAAAATAGAAAACACATTACTGTAAGTTTTGACTTTTTCATCGTGTGTGTATGTGTGTAAAAAAGATTATTCCAAAAATACTGTAAGTTACAATTTTTCCACCGTGTCTGTTTTAAGGCATTCAAATGCATTCCATAAATAAATTGAAAAAGTTTCCGTCAATTATGTTGAATGAATATATTCCTTCAATATGAATATGAATATTCAATACGGTCATAATACTTTCTTTACTTTTCTTTCTTATCAATTATCAATGTGATAATATTCATTACAGCCATAATACTTTCCTTACTTGTCTCACTTATCATAAGAAAATTTACAACATAAACTTTATAACAAATTTACACTACAAACTTTGTAACAAATTTATACAATAGTCATTATAACAAATTTCTGGCAAAAAACGCGGCGGCGACAAAAGCTTCATTTTCTAGCGAGAAAGCGGCGAAGGTGGCTGTAGCAAAAAAATTACATAAATAATATCACATTTTTTACATAAAATTTACATAAAAACTGTAGCACCTCGGAAAAATTTAGAACTCCTTGTCATTTTTCGCAAGAGCATGTATCGCAAGCCGCTTCAAATTGTGCCATTTCTTTCCAATAAAAAGTTAT
>BQNB010083286.1:0-29078 GCA_026074375.1 Tanacetum coccineum
CTGAATTCTCATACAATAATAGTTATCACGCTAGCATTAAAGCCGCACATTTCAAAGCTCTATACGGAAGGAAATGTAGATCTCCTATATGTTGGAGTGAGGTTGGAGATGCCCAACTCACGGGACCAGAGATGATTCGCGAAACGACAGAGATGATTGTGCAAATCAAGAATCGATTATTAGCTGCTCGTCGTAGACGAAAAAGTTATGCGGATGTGAGACGTAAACCTTTGGAGTTCAAAGTAGGTGACAAAGTTATGCTGAAAGTATCATCGTGGAAAGGTGTTGTTTGATTTGGGAAACGTGGGAAATTAAGTCCCCATTATATTGGACCATTCAAGATTTTATCAAGAATAGGTCCGGTGGCATATAAACTAGAATTACCCCGAGAACTTCAAGGAATACATAATACATTCCATGTGTCGAATTTAAAGAAATGTGTATCAGATGAAGATCTTATCATTCCACTCGATGAAGTAAGGATCGACGAGAAGTTGCATTTCATCGAAGAACCTATTGATCATGGATAGAGAAGTGAAACAACTTAAGCAAAGTCGGATTCCTATAGTTAAAGTTCGATGGAACTCGAGTCGTGGACCGGAGTATACTTGGGAACGGGAGGACCAGATGTGGAAGAAATACCCACATCTCTTTGATTTTAATAAGAAGCGGGCGACAAGATGAGTTGATCTCCAGGGACGAAGATCCCTTTTTAGGGAGAAATGTTGTGACAATCCGTCAATTCCAGGTCGTTATTTTATTCTCGAGTATTAATTATAATTCACAAATTTATGTTGAGATATGAACTCATGACTAACCGGGAAGAAATTAGGGCTTACACTTGTAATTTAAGTAACGTTTATGAAGAACCGGAGAATCCTACGTTAAGTATCGACGTTTATGTTATCGAATTTCCATAGAAATATTTTTATTACATTCGTTTTTATTTTTCATATCTCGTACTATTTTTACTTTTTACGAAAAACGACTACAAACCGTACATTTTTAAATATCGGACTTTGAAAATACCTGTATTTACAAATTTTGGGGCAAGTAATAAACTCACCCCACTTATCTCAACCCCTATAGGGCGGAAAGTGGAAGGGATCCACAATTGACCCCCATGTGTCATCCAACCTCACACTATAAACCTACACTTGGCATTTCTCTCCTTAACACATATAAGGCCACTTTGACCAAGAGATACACACACAACTCATTTTTATAACCAAAATTCTGCATTTCTCTCCTCCTCCCTTGACGCCACACACACCACAAACACCCAATTTATAAAAATTTTAAGATCAAACAAAATAACCACACTAGTAAACATGAATATCTAGTGTAACCCTTGTATTTTGGGAGTGATTTAAAGAAGTATTCAAGAAGTTTTACATACATTTTGGGGCTGAAGTTTGACAAGAAGTTTATCAAGTTTTTTGGGTAATGAAAATGGTGATCTAAAATAATTTGGGTGAAGATCCAAGTTGGAATAGAAGGGTTATATTGTTTTTTTTTTTTGATCAATTGTCATTCTCAACATTTATTTGGGGTAAAACTCTACTTGTTTTCATTATTATTGTATTTTTGATTTCCTTATTGTATATGTAAATGTATGATATATGATGATCAAGAGGTGAAATTGTCCATGCATGCATAGATCTAGGTTAAAAATGGCTTAATCAACTATTGAAACTAGCTAGAAATTACTAAAAATTATGGGCTGATGTTAACAGTAAGTTCTGGAATTTTGAGTAACTTTGAGAGTTGATTTGAACACTCTAGGTTGTAGACAAATGTCTTGTGATCATGTAGCAAATTGGATCCCCATTGGAATGTAAACATTGAGTAAGTTATGGTCAAAATACTAAAACTAGTTGATTCTGACCTTTCTATACAGATGGTACAAAAAGTCATACTTACGTATTGAGTTGGTTAAAACGTTAAAACTATGAGACCTAGATAAAATCATGTAGGTTCGGGATCAATTGGATGATCAACCAATTCATTATGGTTTGTAAATGGCATCATAAATGGTGAAAGTGAAATTTCAGTCCGAATTTGTAACTTGACATTTATGTATAAAAGTAACCCTATGTATATGTATGACTAAAAGATGTACTAAAATTAGTTCAAATCTGTAAAGTGGACTTAAATATGAAGCCAAGCATATAAATATATAATTATACCATTTACGGTTTATAAATTACGACTATTTTCATAAACATAAAAGTATACAAAATTTACTACTACCCTTCCGTAAAATAAAGTTATTCAAAATTTACTTTAATACCCTGAAACACTATACTATGTTAAAGCGATGTTTTGTACACAAAAAACCCGAGGTGGTAGAACCCACTCTTGGAGTCTAAGTTTTAAAATACTAACATATGACTAATAAAAGTATCCGACTCGTGATCCCGAAAAATTATAACAAGAGTCATTTACAAGCTTAAATGAGCCATAAGGCCTTATTGGGCCACTAGGCCCAATGTAACAAATTGGACTCTATGGACTTAGCTTTAGGCCCAATCCACTTGGACCTAACTATTGGGCTAGAACCTGGTCTTTGAGTGATAATATCAACTTAATAACTTAATGGGCTTGCTTAATGGGCCTATTGGGCTTTTTGGAATAAATTGAATAATATGAGTAAGTGGGCTAATAATAAATCAAGCTAAAAACCTAAAATACTCTAAGTGTGAAATAAATATGTTGCAAGAGCATGATCATCATATAAACTACATGTATACATATACCTATTTAATTTATGAGTTTTCGTTAATTTTTATTCATACAGAATAACCTAAGACCCGTTACAATTTGTATAGGTCTTGGTTGATTGACGCGCCTACTTCCGAAGTTTTTATTCATCGATATTCTCATCCGAAATCACTAAGTGAGTTCATAGCCTCGCATTTTTACACTTTAATTGTTTTATAAACCCACGAGGGAGATATCATGCTTGTTTTTAAAATAGAACACAATGGAGATTGTATGCTAGTTGCCTCGATTATTATTATAAGTTAGCTTAACTCGCTAGATAAAAGACCTGCGGAAATCATGAATTGTTAACTACGAAGAACTATGGTTGACGCTTATACGTAATATAGTAC
This sequence comes from Tanacetum coccineum, assembly GCA_026074375.1. Taxonomy (NCBI): domain Eukaryota; kingdom Viridiplantae; phylum Streptophyta; class Magnoliopsida; order Asterales; family Asteraceae; genus Tanacetum; species Tanacetum coccineum. The sequence continues at coordinate 3,117 of BQNB010083286.1, forward strand.
TATATTGGATGGCTGCCACTCCCAATCACGTGACGACTGGCTATCGTCAGTGTCGGGAATATATGGACACAACGGATGCATTGTATAGAGGAATATATGCACTCATAGTGAGGGTGTATAGTAGGCATACCTTGTTGGGAACCCCAACATAATTGATGGTAATGTTCAATGTCATGAGACTTATAAATAATCCCTCGATATAACTTTGTTTGGCCACATCGTTATATCACGATGAATATTGAGAAATGATACTTGTGTTCGGAAATTTTATTGTTTATGTATATTTAAACTCTATTGATTCCACTCAACTTTATTGTTGAGTCTTTAGCATGTTTATCTCAGGTCCTTAAGGTAATTCACGGCGATGGAGTTTTGGTTGCGCTTATGGAAACCTAAATGTTTTGCAAGGCCTTATAAATAAATGTCATTTCAGAGATGATTTGCAAAAAATGTTGTATGACAGTATGAACAATTTAGGATTATGGATTGGTAAAATTTCATTTGTATGATGTATTAAAAACGTCTCTTTTTGAGTCATTTTCTATGCTTGAGCTGTTATATTATGACGTTGCATCGTAAATGACCTTTCCGCTGAGATATATGAAAATGGGGGTGTTACATTTCTAACGACGAATCTATAGATAGTGCTTTTGCTAGATTTAACACTTTTATTACTACTCTAAAAGCTCTTGATGAAGGTTATTCTATGTTAGGAAGTTTCTTAGGGCTCTACATCCTAAATGGAGAGCAAAGGTCACATCGATTGAAGAGTCGAAAGACCTAACATCACTGTCACTTGATGAACTCAGCGGAATCTCCAAGTTCAATGAGATGATCATAAGGAAAGATTATGAAATATGTCAAGCTAAGGGAGAAAGAAAATCTCTTGCTTTAAAGGCTAAGAAAGAATCTAGTGATGAGGATTGTTTGACTTTCAGAAGTAAAGATGAAGAATACGCCATGGTGGTTAGAGACTTCAAGATGTTCTTTAAGAGAAAAGGTAGATTCGTGAGACAACCTTGGAATGACAAAAAGACGTTCCAAAGAAGCCATGATGACAAGAACGGTAGAGGTGATAGAAAATGATTTAGACGCGGCGATCTAAATCATCTTATTGGAGAATGTCCAAAACCACCAAAAGACAAGAACCAAAGAGCTTTCGTCAGAGGTTCTTGGAGCGATAGCGGTGAAGAAGATGATGAGAAGGTCAAAAACAAAACGTGCCTCGTAGCTCAAGAATCAAGTGATGTATGTTCCGAATCCTCCTACTTTAGTGATGAAAACTCATCAATAGATGATTTAGTTTTAGACAATGAATATGATAAACTGTGCAAAATGAGTTTAAAGATAATTACTAAAAATAAAGATAAAAGCACTACGAATTGTTTAGAAAAGAACTTAGTTATTCTAATAGAAAAGGTGGTACACTCGAGAAAACACGGAGTTGATCTCGAATGTGTCTTAAGTGCCATATGCTTAAATAAGAGAAAGATATAAAACACTCAAAGAGGAAGCCATTAGATTAAACTAAAATTTGAAAAGAGTACACATTGTCAAAATGAAATGTTAAGTAATCAAAAACCCTTCAGAGAAAAATTAGGTTCAGGGTTTAATTCATTTGAAGCATCATCTAGTGGAACTAACGAAATAAAATTTGTGAAAGCCCAGAAAAACCCGTCTTCTGATGGAGGTCCCATAAATATGGGCGGCCCCCATATTGTACAGGCGACCGCCAAAGAAATTATGGGACCGTTAGTCATTACGTCTAGATCTGAGAAAAGTGTGTCTTTTCAAAAATCTATTTTGGGTCCTAGACCAAAACACATAATAGTAAACAACGTTAAAGTTCGTGTTGCTAGTGATAATGAAGTTAAACAATTTTATAAGCCATTGTAAAAACCCGGAGTTAGATTTTCAAAACCTAATTTTAGACCAAAAACTTCACCACCTAGAAGAGTCAATAATAATTATACTCGTCCTAGACACCCGCAACCAAAAAGGAACGTGGTCGTCAAAATCAACTCGTGGCTTTCTGTAACTTTGGAAACTATTCCAACGTCAAAGTTAAATGCCATGGGATGTATCTTCCATTTCACACATCCCAACCAATTGCATAAAATGATGGCGTTGTTTAGCACTAACAACGTTTGGACAAGTGATATTGGGGACCAAATGTTTGAGTTGTTGTCTTATATAAATAGATATGCCTTGAAATCGACTTGGAACCCGATGAGTGGATTAAAGATAGCGGAAGTGCTCCTATCACACATGACGGGTTAGAATATAAACCTCTTCTCAAGCTACAAGGTACTAAACGGAGTATGGTAAGTTTTTATTTGGTAGGAATCTTCGCGGTAACATCATTGGAAAAGGTACGATTTCGAATGACTCTCTTAAGATAGATAATGTAGATTATGTAGATAACTTAAGATTCAACTTGCTAAAGTGTTTGGACAATATATGTGTAATTAGTGTGAGTAACTTTTCTATTTGGAACATGGTTAGTGAATTCAATCAGGATGGTAAGATCATAGGTAGAGTAAGGTCATATGTAGAGTATTAGGTAGAGTAACTTTCTGTGAACAAGATAGTGAATATGCATCTCATTCAATCGTTAGCATCTAAGGAATTAGTTAGAAACTTACCTAAGCTTAAGTTTGATCAACACTTCTGTGATGCTTGCAAAATTAGAAAATAAGCTCATACTAGTCACAAAGCTAAGAATATAGTCTCAATAACTAGATGCTTAGAACTCCTTCATATGGATCTCTTCGGTCCATCCGCTATATGGAGTTACGGAGGAAACTGCTACACCTTAGTCATAGTAGATGACTACTCTAGGTATACTTAGACTAGATTCCCTAAGGACAAAACCGAAGCCTTTGATCAATTCGAAATATTTTGTAAGAAAATTCAAAACCAATTAGGATGTACAATAGTGTCAATAAGAACCGACCACGGTAGAGAATTTGATAATGAGGTGCAATTTGGAGAGTTTTGTAATGCCAATGGAATTAAACATACATACTTCTTAGGTTCCTTCGCACACCTCAATCAAATGGCCGTGGTTGAACAGGAAAAATAGGGACACTCAAGAAATAAGGTATGTTCTTTGTTTAATCGAGCAATCATTACCCTTATTATAGTTTTTTATGGTAATATTCGTTGATACTTCAAACTACATTCTCACCGAATACTAATTCCGAAGCCATTCTAGGGAAAAACACCTTATGAACACTTCTTGAGAGTAGCGAAAACTAATCTTGATTACTTTAGATTGTTTGGAAGCAAGTGCTTCATTTTAAACAATAAATACTACCATACCAAGTTTGACACAAAGTCATACGAAGGTGTCTTTTTAGGTTACTCCCAAAATAGTAAAGCCTACATCATTCTTAATAAACATACTAGGAAAGTCGAAGAATCACTCAATGTGACATTTGATGAAACTCCTCTACCCTTTAAGACATTACCCTTAGTAGATGATGACTTAGATGAAGAAGAATCTATTAAGGTTACCGAAAAGAAAAACTTAGAAAATGACATTAAGGATGAAACTTTAGAGATTGACGAAATAGTCAATATTAAGGAGTCTAGGAACCATCCATTAGAAAATGTGATAGGAAACCTTAACCAAAAAACCCTTAGATCACAAGCCCAAAACCAAAGTAACTTCTTTTGTTTTATATCAACTATAGAACCTAAGAATGTGAATGAAGCCATAACAAATGATAGTTGGATATTCGCCATACAAGAAGAATTAAATCAATTCATTGCTAACGACGTTTGGGAGTTAGTTCCATAACCTAGGAATATGACTATCATAGGAACTAAGTGGGTGTTTAGAAATAAGTTAGACGAGAACGGTATTGTTTCTCGAAATAAGGCTAGGTTAGTTGCTCAAGGCTATAATCAACAAGAGGGCATCGATTATGATAAAACTTATGCCCCAATTGCTAGAACTGTTTATGATGACTTGTATTCAAATTGTTTATTATAAACTTATGAATTTCACTCAACCATTGTGTTGATCTTTTTAGCATGTTTATCTCAGGTATTTGAGCAACTTATGGCACGGAATGACACGGACTTGAAGATGGCTAAAATATTATCATTCAAACTTTATGTTTCTAGATTTTGGGACCTCTTCTTTTGTAAAACTCTGATATAATAAATGAATGATAACTAAATTTTCCTAAAACGTCTCTTTACGAGTCATTTTCTATGATTATGTCTGTTGTACTATGAAGTAATACCCAGATTAGCTTTCGCTGCTATATTTGTCAAAATGGGGGTGTTACATTAAACCTTATCATCGTTCAAATATATGTCGATGACATTATATTCGGCTTGATTTGTCAAGACATATGTGATGAATTTGCCAAAATCATGCATGACGAGTTCGAGATGAGCATGATGGGTGAACTTAACTTCTTCCTTGAACTACAAATAAAACAAATGGAAGATGGTATTTTATTTAATCAATCTAAATATATTAAAGAAATGCTTAGGAAATTTGGGTTAAAAGACTCTAAACCAATGAAAGACGAAGAGTGTGAGTCGGTAGATAGTACCAAGTATCGAGGCATGATAGGTAGTTTATTATACCTAAGGGCAAGTAGGCCCGATATCATGTTTAGTGTCTGCCTTTGTGCACGCTTCCAAGAGGATCCCAAAACCTCTCATCTTGAAGCGGTTAAGCGTATCTTCCGATACATTAAAGGCACTACGCACTTAGGATTATGGTATCCTAAGGGGACCGGCATAGAAACAGTAGTATATGCCGACTCTGATCATGCGGGAGATTATGTGGACCGAAAGAGCACTAGCGGTATTTGTACGTTCGTGGGATGTTGTTTGACATCTTGGTTCTCGAAGAAACAAACCGCTCTTGCTATATCCACTACCGAAGCCGAATACGTAAGCGCCAGAAAGGCATGTCAACAAGCACTATGGATGAAACAAGCTCTTATCGACTACGACATTCGACTCGACGACGTCCCGATCATGTGCGACAATAAAGGCGCGATTGACCTTAGCAAAAACCCGGTGCAACATTCTCGAACCAAACATATCGAAATTCGTCATCACTTTCTTCGTGATAATGTCCAGAAAGGACATATCTCAATCGAAAAAGTGCCATCCGTCGACAACATCGCCGACATTCTTACGAAACCCCTTAAACGTAAATCGTTTAACTATCTACGTCTTGGTTTAGGAATGATGGAACACATTCTATAAATCGTATTAGTCCGTTTCTCTTTCTTCTGTCTCAATTCTAGTCCGCATTCCATTCCGCGTCGTAACAATTTAACTACTTCATCCGAAGCTAGTTAGATATTTTTAATTAGCGAAATTCAAATTAATTAGTCACTCATCCTAGTAAATTCGTGTTAAAATTTAAAAGTCCAAAAATTTTATAATACGGGCGGCCCTCATATCTCAGGCGGCCCCTAATTTTTTTCAGGCGGCCCCCTGATCGATATGGAACCGCCACCAGCAGACACCAAAAATCTATACTTAGTCAAAAAAAATTCAAAACTAAAAAAACAAACACCCCCTTTCTACTGCTGGTGCGACGAACTCGAACCAAAACAACCCAAAACTCAAAATCAACCACCAAAACACTAATTGAAGATCAAATCATCACTAATAATCATCCCTAACATCTCAAAGATCATCAATTGTAAGTCATTTCATCTATTTTGTTTCAATTTGAGTCCAGGGTTCATGATGAACACAAAAATTAAAATTGGAGATTTTTCATTTTTCTTTCAATTTTGTACAATTAGGACTACTAGGATATATAATGTATAACTAATATGCTTCCCTTAGACATTGGATTTACATACACTAGTGAGTTTGTCGGAAAAAAAAATAATTTCGAACCAAAACCCCAATTTTATTTTCAAATCACTCACGTTAGGAACATTATAAAATTGTTGTTATGCATTGTTAATACAACTTAAAAACGTTTTTAAACACATGCATAATGATCTCATGAACAAAGTTCGAGATACATAATTCATATGTATTTTTTAACATGTTTGATGAGCAAAATCAAATTAAGGAGCGTTTGGGTTAACTCTTAGGATTTTATTTTTAGGTCGAGTTAATCGTTATTCCATATTTGTCACATTTAGGCACACACTAGAAACATTGTGAATAAAATGTTACAAGTAAAAGACTATAAAACGTTACCATAATTTTTTTTAATTCTAGGTGACAATGCCTCGAATCACCGGATTAGATCATCAAAAGACCCGTAACTACATCCCACTCATATCAAATGAATTCAATCAACCATTAAGAAACACCATTGCAAGTCTTGAAAAACGGTACTTTCATGAGGGTAGGGTTGTAAGTCAAAACTTTAAAAACATGAGTCATATCCATGCTAAGTTTTGATTAATTGGTTTTGATTGTTTGTTGAACATAAACGAACAAAAATATTCATTTCATGCCCAAGAATGAAGAAAAGGACTAAACGTGCAAAGAAATTCCGTTAAATGCACTAACGGTCGTTATAAGAAGAATCTAGAAGAGAATCCAAGGAAGAATTAATGAACGAGGCAAAAGTGCGGCGCACAATATTTTTGTGCGGCGTACTTTGAAACGAAGTAAAAGCAATTTAATTATACACCAAGTGCGGCGCATAATTTTCCAAGTGCGGTGCACTTCACCTATAGTTACTCAAAGTTAGTAATGATTGTCATTATTGTTCAACTCTTGGCTTGGCAATTCCCACAACTGATACTCCACTCCTCACCTATAAATTGAGCACGAAATGGAGGCTCAAATCATTCCATTTCCACACATTCCATCTTATATCTCATCTCAATTCATCTAAAAATTCTCAGGAGGTTTTTCTATTAGTTTTGGGAATATTGTTCTTAGCTCATCATAATTTCCAGGTTGTAATCATCTAAGGAGGTGTAATTCAAGCTATTAAGGGTTGTGACAGAGTTTTTTATAGTTTGGAGTTGAATTTTCGGGTTGTTAGAATCATTGTTCAAAGGAAAACTCTTGAAAATCAATATAAATTACTATTGGAATCGGTATAAATATGTTTCTCTTCTTGAATGCTATATTTTCTGAATCTAACACGCTTGTTATGTGTTTTGAATTGATGAATATGGAGTAGTTTAACATATTTGTTTGGGGATCATGAGAAAAATATGGATCTAACTTGGATAAACTAATGAATTTTGGAAATTATTAATATGAACTTGATGTTTTTACACTCGGATCTCTTAATCATCATTTGATCATCATACTAGTCCGGATATAGGTCGAAAGACTCCGACTATATGCTTGATTTCCAAGTTGTTTGTCTTTGACAACTAGATTTTAGCCTTGTGAGGATTGGCTAATAAAATGATCATTAACCGAGGATAAAAAGGTTTAACGCTTAACCTCATGTCTAACGAACTTGGTTAAGAAAGTCCATATTCCTATTTTCCAAACATGAATCGAACTTAAAGCATTTTTGTAATCAAAAGTAAAGGCCGAAAGGATTTTTGATTATAATAAATAGACAATCATTTTAGTAAACTAACCGTTTCTTTAATCGATTATACTTTAATTCTTGAACCCATTATCCATCCAAGTTTATCTTTATTTGTTCTCATCCCCTAAACAAACATCATTTTATATCTTGAATTTGAATCATTATCTTTAGATCGTGACAGTCTATTAGATAACCCTTTCGTAATATAATCGACCCTTTCTACGAATAACCAATCCCGTAGAACGACCTGGTCTTACCCTAAACCTATACCTTAAACAAGGGTTTATACTTTACCCATGTGTTAGTTGGAAATCAGATAAAGCTAGAATTATAAATTTAAAGCTTTTATAACAAATCAAAGTTTTTGGTGCCGCTGCCGGCGATTGATTTCATTCTTGAATTAGTCTTTATTATATTACAAACTAAAATTTTCAAAATCGTGTTACATTTTTCTAGCAAACTGAACTAATTTTTCACAGAAAGTGCGCCGCACATAACCATTATGCGCCGGTTTTTCTGCAAACTACAGAAGTACGCCGTACTTTTAACAAGTACGCCGCACTTCTTGCCCCTTTTACAAACAGAACCAGTTTTTTTCAAAGGAAAAGAACATCAGAACCAAAAACCTCAAACCCATAAACTGTAAATTGACCATTTGAAAATGTAGAATTTATTCCTTGTATTCATAATAGTCAAAATCTTGTATTATCATAATTCATATATTAAAATGAGAAAAATCAAAAAGAACTATTTGATAGCTTGCTTGCTTAAATTTCTAAATGCCTGTATATGTCTCTTATTTGCTAAGTGTTGCTTATTTTACTTTGAATTATTACACTATAGATATTAAAATGAAAATTACAAAAGAATTAAAGAATTTTATATAATGATCAATGTGCTTAAAAACTTAATATTTGCTATGTTTAATAGATATTTATGAAATAATAAAAATAAGAAACATAAAAATGCTAAAATTAAAAATTTTAAAAGTCTTAAAACTCAAAAAGTACGCCGCACTTTTTATGAAGCGTGCCGCACTTTCCTAGCTGAAACTAAACATAATGCTTGTTTCTTTGTTTTTTGACGAAAATTGCTTGAATTTAAAAATGTTATTTGTTTATTGATAATATGTAAATGTAAAAAGGTATAATTTTTAACTAACCTACTAATGGTTGTTTTAATGTTGTCTTATTCTATAAAAGTTATGGATCCCAATTCGAGTCTTGGAAAAATTTGCTTAGGAGAAAACGTTGTTGTAATATCAAGTGACAAGGTTGAAGGATCTGGAGACTGGAATTCTCCAGAATTTTAAGACACTGCTAACAGTGGACAAAAGAAGGAAACGAAAGCTATGGTTTTTCACCAGATAGATACCGAAGAAGTTAGTGATAGATTTGTGGCCCCTTGTTTTGTCAATGGGCTGGAAGCTTATGATGGGGAGATTAATCTTAGAGTAGAAGAGAACATGATCTCACGAATATGCAGTAAAATTATGCCTAGAGCATGAGGTGAAAAGAGGAAACAAAGTGGTTAAGAAGGAACTCATTGTTGCACTAAGAGGTGAATTCTATTTTGTAAAGTTCATTATCAACCTAGAAGAAGATGATGTTGAACATGGAGTAATTCTTGGAAGATCATTCCTACGCATGACCAAAGCAATTACTGATTTCAGGGCTGGAACCGTCACAATATACCCTGAAATTGATCCATTTTTGGAAGATATTGAAGAAAAAGAAAAGAGTTTGGATGATTGAGACCATTTGCTTGATTTTAATTTAGATGATGTACCACCGTTGGGTGAAGAAGAACTTCTGCCATTTCTATGCAAAATGGGAAAAAGTAGCCGTAATAAAAAGCGGGCAATGGAAAACCTTAACTTTTTCTATCAAGATATAGGAACATCTTCATCAGCTGGTGGTCATTCAACTTAAGAAGAAGCAGCAAAAGAAGCATTAGCAATCAGAATGAACCAAAAGTTTGCTTTATTAGAGGAAGAAAGTCCTATAATCGAGATAATGACTTATCATGACAAATACAAGAAAATTCTAGATGATATTTGGAAAGACTAGGTGGAGTTAGATGGAAAGATTGTAAAAGAAGAAGAGGAAGCAGTAAAAAGGATTAAAGGTGAGGCGTTAAAAAAAGACGACCCTGGAGCATTCATATTTCCCATCAGATTGGAGGGACAGGTTAATGAAAATGCATTGGCTGATACGGGGTCGGATATCAATACCATGCCTTACCGGATTTATAAGCAGCTAGGGAGAGAGGAGATGAAAAAGGTTGATAGAAGAATTGCAATGATAAATCACACTCAGGCAGAAGCTATGGGGATACTCACAAACGTTCTTTGTCAGGTAGGGGTCACTACCTTAATTGCTAAGTTTCTAATCTTAGATATTCCAATCGATCGTGATGCACCAATAGTAGTTGGTTGGGGATTCCTGCATACGATTGGTGGCATAGTCAATACTCCAGAGAGACTTTTCTCGACTTTTGATGGATTTTGTCACCAAACCTTCCGTGGTGCAAGATCCGATGTTATGAGAAACGCAGAAAGTGATAGTGATGACGAGGAAGAGTACCAGATTAAGAGAAATAAGTTTGGAGCATCGATATATGGACCGAAGCCTGCACCGTACTTAAACTGTAACGATCCAACTGAGTGATCGTTAGCTATACAAACAGTAACTAACCCATTCTGGAAAATTAATGTTTGGAAAAAGGCAGTTAGTTTCCTTGGTTTATTACCAGTACCATTAAAGTACGTTAACTGGAAACCTGATTATAAGGGTTCGTATACTAAAGAAGAAGAAGCAATAGGACAATGGCGTACTAAGATAATGTTAACTGATCCGTATGAAAACATTTATTTGCAAGGGTTCACAACAGAGAAAACGGACCAGAAGTTGTCAAAGTATCATAAGTTAAGTGACATCATGTCACCCAATTAGTTTGTGGAGTGAAGAGTTAAACCAAGTTGGATTAAAGGAGGGAACATATGTACTCCTAATATATCTATTTTCTTTCTTTGTTGAGTCTTAAATAAAATCAATTGTATAAATCCATAAGGGATTACATTTGATGTACGAACATTAGTCCGATGAATATTAATATTAAATTAATATGATGGGTTGAAATTATGTTTAAATTATGAAATTTGCAAAACAAGTTTTGTGTAATCTATATATATATATATATAATATATAAGTTTAAAAAAAGGGAAAAGTACGCCGCACTTTTGGGAAGTGCGCCGCACTTTTGAGCGGTTTTCATAGATAAAACTTACCAAACACGATTCTAACACATTATAAATAAAAACAACACACACTCACCAAAACTCTCGGGGTTCACACAAAAACAAAGAAAAAGTTTTCAAAGATCAATCTACCATGGTTTTAATCATGTCTAGGTTATGTTAATATCATTTCTTAACTTGTTTATTATCAATTTGTTTAAATTTCTTGTCCATTAGGGTTTATAATAATTAGATTAGGGAAAATTAAATCCATGTTTCGTATGAACAATTGACCCTTTAAATTAGGATATTTAGAAGTTATTTGACACATGCATGCTTGATTTAGATTAATCTAAAAAGTACTGTTCATATTATGAATTTACATTTAAAAATAAATTGGTTGAAGATCATAAAAAATTTCACCAGCCTAGAAAGTACGCCTCCCACACTTTGCCTATTTTCCAGAATGTACGCCGCACTTCAGGGAAGTACGCCGCACATTTTACATCAAAAAGTCACAGAATGATTTAAAAACTATCAAAACCATGACCAATTATACCAAATCATTTCTAACATAACTATACACTTTAATGTTGATTGTTTTTTATGTATAGACTATGGGAACACACGATGATGAGGCCGGATCACCAAGATCCAAACGCTCTAGACAAAATGAACTCATGGAAGATTTATTGCTACCACAAGTTCACCATGAGTTCTTGCTATGGGAAGGATGTACCAAAGATGCAAAGTCTAGGTACAACACTAGATTTGCCCAATTGCTTCCTATACATATTTACTCGCCGTGTGTCGTAAACTAGGATGTTCTGAACAAAATGGGTTATGATGGAGAAATTGATGACATGTTGAGAATTAGGTTGCGTGAAGCTGTATCGAATGAAGAGATATTCACTTTAGTAAATGGATTAGAGCTTTTAATATCAATGAACCAATTTATGCAGAGCTTTACCACGAGTTTTATTCGACTTGTGAATTTGACGAAGTTTGTGCTAACGATGAATTGCAAACCAAGAAGATCATCAAGTTTAGACTTGGTAGACGTGCTCACTGTTTGACCTTGTTGGAATTTGCTCAAAGGTTAGGACTATATCAGGCGGTTGAGCTTGATGAGGAAGGTTTTAATGTTTATTTTGAAGGAGGTTTGCGTAGTGATGAGCATTTTAACACTCATGAGTATTGGTTAAGCATTAGTCAAGAGGAAACCTTAGTTTATCTAGGTGTCACACTTCTACTATCAGGAACCCAATTTTGAGGGTGATTCACAAGATGATCACTTATGGTTTATGTCAGAGGACGAATGGGTATGACAAGGTTCAGAAAAATGATTTGTGGCTCTTAAGGGTGTTTGATGCTAGACACTAAAATAGGTATGCAAATGTGGCTTGGTTGATTGCGAGATGGATGAAGAGGAAAAGAGCTGGCACTCAAAAGGAAAGTCAAATTTGCTGTGGACAGTTTATCTCAAAGATTGCTAAGAAGTGCAAGGTGTTGATAGAGGATGTGGTAAGGAGCTTGAGTGCTTCGATTTATTGTAGAGATTTGGATACGATTACACTTAGAGATTTGATCGACTCTGAAGGTAAACTTATCCCCGAGGATCCACAGCCGGGAGTACCTAGAGTTGGTATCCTAGACCTCCGAGAGCATCTATGCATGACTTATACGATAGGATGGGTAGGATGGAGATACGCCAAGAAGCTATAGAGAGGATGGAGTATAGGCAGTCATATCACTAGGACAGGTACCAGGGAGTGTTTGAGCATATAGCTGGGGTTTATAGTGTTCCACTGCAGTGAGCCTACAACCCACCTAGTTATGCTCAGCCGCAGTATGACTAGTATTATCAGCAGTACCACCTCCACCACAGCAACAGCAGCAGGATGATGATGAGTAGTGTCGAGACGACACAAGTTGGTTGTGTGACCGCATGTTTTGGGGTCACGTGTGTTTTAAAAACAATTCTCTAAACATTATTATTATTATTATGGTGTGTAAAATGCCTCTGTTGGCATTAAAACAATATTATCGTACTTTCTATTTATAATTAATTAGGAATATTACTATTATTATTATTTGTGTGCTATACAATGTTTATATTTGTAACAGGAAAAAAAAGAGAAGGACTCAAGACGAAATGACGTGAACCAAAGATTCAGAATATCAATCACAATTGAGAAGTATTATTTCACTTTCCCAATTTATCTTTCTCTATAATATTTTTACATTGAGGACAATGCTCATATTAAGTATGGGGGTAAACTAGAAAAGTTAAAAAAAGTTAAAAGAAAATCTTTTGAAATAACATTTTACTGATCACATATAAGCAATCTGACTCTGGATTGATAACATTACTAGCATATTTATACCACCAAGAAAAAATTATGAGGATTATATTTTAAGAATTCATGTATCTACCTTTGATACCTAAGATGATTTTTATCTTTAGCTTTCTCAAGTTAAGTAATGAGCAATTGCAAATCTCATCCGTCGTTACTGTTGTGTATGTGTAGTTTTGCCGCCTTTTCTGTAGCATTGGTATCGATTTAAAATTATATGATAGTGTCAGTGATTTGTTAATTCTAAAACTTGTGCTTGAAATCTTTATGAGACCGCAGTAGGAACGCGTTCGCGTGTTATAAACATTTTACTGATTAAGAGGTGATAAAAATATAAATATAAGTAAACAATAATTTTGTTCAAAAAGATTTTTAATAAAATTATCTAAAATTTTATTCGTACAAGTTGAAGAGCGTAAATGTTGGTATTGCTATTTAAATGAAGTGCGAAGGTTGCAAACTTCTAAGTTCGTTTAAAGTAGTGTGCTTATCTTAAGTATGGGGGAAAGCAAGTTTCCCCCAACCCAAGTGAAGTCGATGAATTGATATATATTAAAAAAATGTGAAGGAATAGTTGATTACATTACGGATAAGATGAATTATGATTTTATTACAAACCTTTTTTAACAAACAAATAAATAATATCACTAAATAAATTACCCCTTTTGATGTTTATGTTTGGTGCTTACGCCATGTCGGTGAAATTTAGTTTCCTATACAAGCCTATGGTAATTTGAACATTTCATGACTGCGCGTATGAGTGACTTCCGTTTACTACCCATTTTACTAAATTGAGCGAGTGTGAAAAGAATCTTACCTATGAAATTCGTGAGTTGCTTTGTCGCGTTATCTATGCTTGTGATCATTAATTTGTTTTGTTAAAACGAAATACTTTCGCTTTGATTGCTTGAGGGCAAGCAATAAGCTAAGTATGGGGGGATTTGATAACGCTCCAAATATACATAAAATATCCCTTGAAAGTACATGAAATATATATGTTAACGCATGAAATATTGCAACGTTTGGTTGTTTGTTGTGCAATATTCATTTCAGGACCAAGAATGAATAAAAGGACTAAACGTGCAAAGAAATTCCGTTAAATGCACTAACGGTCGTTATAAGAAGAATCTAGAAGAGAATCTAAGGAAGAGTTAATGAACGAGGCAAAAGTGCGGCGCACAATTCTTATTGTGCGACGTACTTTGAAGCGAAGTAAATGCAATTTAATTATACACCAAGTGCGGCGCACAATTTTCCAAGTGTGGCGCACTTCACCTGCAGTTACTCAAAGTTAGTAATGATTGTCATTATTGTGAAACTCTTGGCTTGCCATTTCCCACAACTGATACTCCACTCCTCACCTATAAATTCAACATGAAATAGAGGCTCAAATCATCCCATTCCACACATTCCATCTTATATTTCATATCAATCATCTAAAAGTTTTAAGGAGGTTTTTCTAGTAGTTTTGGGATTATTGTTCTTAGTTCATCACAATTCCCAGGTTGGAATCATCAAAGGAGGTGTAATTTAAGCTATTAAGGGCTGTAACAGAGTTGTTTATAGTTTGGAGTTGAATTTCCGGGTTGTTAGAATCATTATTCGAAGGAAAACTGTTGAAAATCAATATAATTTGCTATTGGAATCGGTATAAACATGTTTCTATCCTTGAATGTTATGTTTTTTGAGTCTAACATGCTTATTATGCATTTTGAATCTATGAATATGGAGTAGTTTAACATATTTGTTTGGGGATTCTGAGGAAACTATGGGTCTAACTTGGATGAACTAATGAATTTTAGAAATTATTAATATGAACTTGATGTTTTTATACTCGGATCTCTTAATCATCATTTGATCATCATACTAGTCCGGATATAGGTCGAAAGACTCCGGCTATATGTTTGATTTCCAAGTTGTTTGTCTTTGACAACTAGATATTAGCCTTGTGAGGATTGGCTAATAAAATGATCATTAACCGAGGATAAAAAGGTTTAACGCTTAACCTCATGTCTAACAAACTTGGTTAAGAAAGTCCATATTCCTATTTTCCAAACATGAATCGAACTTAAAGCATTTTTGTAATCAAAAGTAAAGGCCGAAAGGATTTTTGATTATAATAAATAGACAATCATTTTAGTAAACTAACCGTTTCTTTAATCGATTATACTTTAATTCTTGAACCCATTATCCATCCAAGTTTATCTATATTTGTTCTCATCCCCTAAACAAACATCATTTTATATCTTGAATTTGAATCACTATCTTTAGATCGTGACAATCTATTAGATAACCCTTTCGTAATATAATCGACCCTTCCTAAGAATAACCAATCCCGTAGAACGACCTGGTCTTACCCTAAACCTATACTATAAACGAGGGTTTATACTATACTCGTGTGTTAGTTTGGAAATCAGATAAAACTAGAATTATAAATTTAAAGCTTTTATAACACATCAAATACCTTGTCGACCTATTCATAAAGGAAGAATAGTTGACAAAACATTTGATTCCAAAGGTATCTTAGAAAAGAACCTAAACAAAACAGGATTTCTAACCTTCCTTCATTTAAAAGGAAACTTGTATCCAAAATTCATATACGAATTCTATCAAACGTTTGAACTAACTCTTGTAAGTGATCCTTTGGATCATCTTGTTTGAAATAAATGGAAAACGAGTTGGTGCTTCACTTCAGGATTTTGGAACACTACTCAATATTCCATTTGAAGGACATTGTTTTTATAACAATTAATGGTCTCTAAAATCCATCAATAAACACAACAATACTCCAACAAAAGATCTTCTCTATACCAAATTAACCCATACCTCAATAGCATACGACATAACTAAGAAACGTCTCAATGGTTTCAAGTTTGCATTAGAGGATCCATGCAATCTCTTCATAGAAGAAATTTGTCCTTATCTCAAAACAACACATTTTCTCATTCGTGAAAACATCATATGTACCGTTGATATTGACAAAAATCTATTGTCGGCCTGTGAAGCCTATATACTCTTTTGCATTACTTCCTCTACACCCTTCAACATCTCTTATTTCATTCTAAATCGAATAAATGACTTCAAGCATCGATCGAATGGTATCCTACCATACGGACTCTTGTTGTCAAAATTTCTTGACAAATTAACTGAATTTTCTCCAAACAATCACAAATTCATCTTGTATCCAACAACAATGAACCCTTTACACAATTCTTCAACTAATGAAATTCCAGACGATGTTCGATGTGTGCATCATAATCATCACACGTAAATTAGATGTGGCAACGTAACTCGATTAATTGTTAGGATTATCTTGCCAGTAGAATCAAACTAGATATTATTATGATATATTCTAGTAAATGTATAACTTCCCTTAATCACTATTGATGCTTGCAATATGACATTTCATGAACTTTTATATGTCATTTATATGCTTCTACCTAGCTCCATTGCATGCTTTTCATCTTTGCTAGATTATGTGATTCTTGAAAATATAGAAAATGCCACAATCTTCCTTCAAACCTTCTTATTTTTGGGTAATTCTGAAAAAGGCGACATATGGAGAATTTTGTAACTTTCCAGAAAACGGCCCCTTAAAATACACGGCGGCCCCCAAATATATATGGTACCGCCACATGTTTACGAGACCGCCAATAGAGGAAGTCACTAAATTCTTCACGTCTCCTTCTTTTCGGCATCCCTGTCCCTATCTACTCCAGCCACAGTTATACCTTTCCCAAATAAACCAAACATCTTTTGGATGTTTCCTCTCCAAACACCATGCTTTGCATAAACCTTACCTATTTAGCAACATCATCTTATTCATCCTCCTCACACATATTCAAATCTTCTCTTCTAAATTTCTCCTTTCTTTTCATAATCCACATGTCATCCTCGAAGAAATCCTCTCGTAATTACTCACGAAAACACCGAAAAGCCATTTTGGATCCTGTTAATCCCAAACCTAGATCGATTCCTTACCTTGTAAAGAGTATGTTACCTTGGATAAATCCAAAATAACAATAATAGAAACTTTGTGTGTATATCAAAGAGTATGCGGAATTTACTCTTTAATATCTAGAAGATATATCAATGGAACATTGAATATGAATGAATGAACACATGATGTAACAACACGCTTCAATATTATTAATGATAATAATACGAGTACTCTATCTTAGCACTAGGGTTACAACCTTGAATCTTACAAGACTCTTAATCTCTGGATCTGTGTATGTGTGTTTTTGAAGATAGATGTGATAGATGTGTTATTGAGATGTCTCAACTAATGCCCTAGAGCCTCCTTTTATAGACTAAGGAGTCCTAGTCGGCTTACAATATTGAGCACTCTCGAATGCTTAATTTCCCTTAATAATAAACAAACCATCTTTTGCTTGAGGGCATCTTCTACATTTTCCAAGATCCACAGTCTAGCTCTATGCCTTAATATTCTTTACTTAGCTTATCTACTTTATCTTGTAATAATTCATACCATTATAGTATGAATTTATCTTATCTATTATTTAGTTTTAATTGCAATCAATGCTTCTTGTATGAGCTTATTAAGTAATGAATAAAAATACTTTATGATTTAACTTGCATGAATTGCTATAAGTGCTACTAGTTAAGAATATATTGTCTTGCACTTGTACCTCTAACTTTGTTTTGTACCAAACAATTTTCGTAAGATCGATCCCTTGGTACCCCAAACGAGGGGGGCATACATCAAGGGAGAGTCTTGATATCGTCGACTTATTTTTTTCTACAACAATTCGACGATCATCGACAAAAAGGGGGATAAATGGAATGAAAACTCATTAATAATTTAAAACCTTTAATTTTATACAAAATGAGTTTATATTTTGTCATCATCAAAAAGAAAGATATTGTTAATACAAATAATGTCTAAAAACATTATTTATATTTTTCGATCTCTCAATGTTTTGATAATAACAAAATGTAAAATCGTTTACGATAAAAATAAACGTTTACAAATTATTAATCGTAAAATTCCATTTCTAAGATTAGTTAAGGTATGTATAAACAAATTATTAAACATGATTAGTGATCAAGAAAATAATTTTTCTTAACCATAACATTTTCACAAAAGTAATTATACAAAAAATAAATATATAAAAAATACTTTTTAATTAAAAGAAATATTTTATTCAAACATAAAAATTCAAATATGGTTTTCCCCCCAAAATAAAACCTTCCATACCAGATAACATATTTCCCACTAAAAGACAAAAATGGTAGCGTCAGTCTACGGCGACCCCCTGATAGGCCTGGCGGCCCCCATATATATCTGGGACCGCCGAGACCGCCAGCAGTTACCGTTGGGTTTTTCTGCCTATAAATACTGCACTATTTTTGACAGAAAAACATACCTTTTTGCACGAATTTTTCTAGTCTTTTTTCTCTCTCTAAAAACTTTCTTTCTCTCACTAAATCTCTTGATCACTAACATTGTTTGATCTTGTTTCAAGTGATCCAATCTCTTCTTCTCATCTCTCTTCCCATCTCTATCAAGTGCAAGAGAAGAACATTCGTATTCGCCAAGAAACGAATTATTATTTAGTGATATCTCCTCTCTTCTTCTAAGTATCAAATCTCTATTGTAATTATTTTGTGTAATTGTGTGAATCGGATTGTATGTAAATCCGATAGTGTAGATCTTGTGATTGTATAGTGCTTGTGAAGTGGTAGATTGGTTCTAGCTAAGATTAGGACTCGACATTTAGCTTAGTGTCGGAAAATAACTTAAGCGACATGTAAACGGTTTTCGCCTCCTGAAGGGAGCTTGTTGACATAGTGAAATCTCGAGTAGGATACTCGGGGAGTGGAGTAGGGCGAAGAAGAGCTTCGTAGCCGAACCACTATAAATCTTGGTGTCTTGGTTTGATTGTTCATTCTCTCATCTCTTTATATTGTTGTGATTGTTATTTAGTATTAATTTAGATATTTACATTGTTGATTCATATTGTTGATTGGTTGAACATACAACTCGAATCTAAGTATTTTGAAAGCAAACTTTTGAAACGTAAAACGAACCTGTAAACTATTCAACCCTCCATGCTAGTTTCCACAATTGGTATCAGGAGCCAAGGTCACTCAAGATTTTTAAAATATATTGTATTTTAAAGCTTGGATCGATCTATAGATTTCGACAAATATCTAGAAGGGCGATCCATGCAAAGGCCATCACTTTTTGAAAGTGATAGTTTTATTTATTAGAAAAATAGATTCGAGACACATGTTAAATCAAAAGATCTTGATCTTTGACATGTTATTACTAACGGTGATTTTCAACCTATTCAACAAAATCCATAAAACAAATTAGATGAGGTTATCCCTTTTGAAAAACAAAGTGATGATCTTAAAAAGAAGCTTGCAGAAAATAACGAAGTATGAATCACTAAATAAATTCTCTTCTAGATTTATATATATAATGGTGTAATCCTTATCTAATAACAAAACACAATTATAGTTTAAATATAGCTCTTATATTTGATAATATCTTTTTCATATTTAAATTATCACATAAGATAAATATGTATTATCCTTAAACCAAACAAAGTCAACCAAACACTCCCTTAGGGCAATCAACCGGTTATGGGCCCAACGATCCCAACCCGAAACTTTAGTCCATCCACTTTGATTTAATTTGTATTTACATGTAGCTTATGGTTTGTCATCAAACATTATGGGGTGGATTGGATTTTTTTTAAATAAGGCTATTTTAAAATATAAGCTTCGTTTAGAAATGTATTATGTGAGATTATAAAACAATAATCTTAACATTATCTCTTAATATTCAAATGCTACTATACGTTAATGTAGCTTATAATTAATAATCTATTTTCATAACCTCTTCTCCATCTCCATCTACAGCTTCATCTTTCACTTCCAACAGCAATAGTTACTTTTGCCAAACATACTCGTAGTCTTAATTAAGTCCAATACTTAATTAAGCCCTACAATTAAAATATCCAAATTAACGTACTTAATTGAATGATTCATTATGTACATAAACATATATACTGAATATATGCATATATGTATTTCAGGTGTCTCGCGTTATATGTGTGTGACCCTTAGGGCCTCATAAACAGTAACTAATATATGTTTGTATGTTTCGTCATGCATACTCTCTCTCCCTTTTAAGGACTCACGGCAGGAGAGCGATGAGTCTGTTCCCTCACTCCCACTCAAAGAAAACTCAATGCAAAACCGCTTGGGATCCATCCTCCAATAGGGCCCTTCTCTCGATTGTCCGATCCCGTAACAGGATGCTTGCTAACAAAACTCCCACTGCCATTGGAGACAAACACCTGAAACTTATTCTAATAAGGTAACATCGTCTAGCAACAATGTTTATTGTTACCTACAACTCGAGGAGCGTTGTGTCACTCAACACTAAATGAACTTATTATACTAAGGCTGAATCATCTTATGGTTGTCAAACCAATTATCTCTTATTCAATACTTGTGAGAAGAGAATCGAATTAACTTCTTTCATGTGTTAGTGTTCATTTCTCCGTTATAGAAATGATGTGACATCACCAAAATGATATTCCACAAAGTCAGAACCAAACATTTTTGGGCATGGCCATGCAAATTCAATCACTTTCTTCGTGTGGCCCACACAAATTATTAACTCATCAAAAGAGAAACAACTCTTTTAACTACATTCGCCTTGCAATGTTGATGCCATCAACTAATCTGAAATGAAATTTTATAGCTACCATGTTTATAGCTACCTTGTATGGAATAGCGGTTTGAACACATCAAAACAAGTCTTCGAACGCATCACTACATCACTATGCATCGCATGTATTAGGATAAGAGACTTAACCACATAGGAAACTCATAGTTCAACTAATGTCCATAGTGTGACATTTCTCATTAGGCATTTTCAATATTCATCCAACTATGAATATCTTGTAGATCAGATTCTGGCCAAATCGTCGCTATAAATAATATGTTCTTATATTATTCCCACAATATAAACACGCTCGACTACGGAGTCTATAATAAATATCATATTATGCTTTTAATATATTATGCGCTTAAACAACATTATTCAGGGATTTAAACATGAAAATATGGAACACATAATGGATAACTCATATCTCCATATCATATTCATCATGAAATTTAAGCTATATAGTTCTAATATCAAGATGCCAATGATATAGTCTTTAATAACCAATACGCGAGCTACAAACCCGTGGGTTGCACTGGCTTCGTTTTTCGATTAAAAAACTAAACTTTTGATTTTGTTGCGTTGCGTAGACTTTAATAGCTCCACATCAAATATTATAATTACATGATGGTTTTAATTGCATGATGGTTTTAATTGCATGATGACGATGGTTGCAATTTCATAATGGTTACAAAACTTTAAGCCTACCGGATAGGGGATTTGAGTTTTAGCATTAATTCAGGCCTATTTTTAATACAAACATAATAAATATACAAACTGACCCTTTAAATGAAACTACTAATTCGACCAATCATCAACTATTAATTTCTCATGCATGCATTACGTACTATCTAATTGATCGGAACAAAATAATAATACATGTTACATAGTTTTACTTAGATATTTGTTTCACGGATCTCCACTTAACATAGGGAACCATTATTTGCGAAAACAATTACTAAAAGAGACTAAAAGTTTACAATGAGTACAATATATGCTAAGCACAGTCTGTTGAGTCCAATAATTGTTCCAAATAATCGGTACCTAAATCCTCCAAAATGACTTTATGATCATCCTTCTTATTCTTTTGAGAGTGTCGTTTCTTAAGCACCTCAACGGGCGATGTAATACCTCATAATTTTTGGGTCATTATTTTACCTTGTACTCTTATTATTTATTTTAATTTTTCATAAAAAATTATTTTTCGGTTAACCGAATAGGTTGTCTCGCGTTCGTAGTAAAACATTTATTAAAAGTGAACCTAGCTTTGGACTAAATATTAGTCTACACGCTCTACCTATTTTTATTATTTCAGATAAGTACCCATATGTCATAATTTTATTTTTAACATTTACGTCTATTTTTCGTGGTTCCGCCTAAACTCTTACTTTATTCTACGTTTTACCCATTAGCCTAAACAATACCCGCCAAAACAAAAGTTTAACACAAAATTCTAACTATTTTTCCTTCCCATTTTTTTGCTTAGCCACGTCCCAACCACTATGTTCAATTTTATATAAGTGTTAAAACACTTGTCATTTCCACTTGCATGCTTTCTTATAGTATATATTTTTTTATCAAAGCAAATTACTCCCTTATTTTCTTACCCTGTTGACGCCTCAAACAAGTACCACCATCACCGAATCCATTTTTTTGCTATAATATTATTCAAGGTTAAAGTCAATCAAAAGTTAGTGCAAGTCCTTTCAAGCTCCATCAAGGGTTCAATTCATTTAATTACAATGTTTAATCAAGAATCAAAATTCTAGGGTTCATAATTAAATTGGGGTTTTTACAAGATTTGAGTTAAAGATTATTCATTGGGTGATAGTGAAGATTTTTGGGTGTTTAGAAGCTTTAATTTTGGTGTTTAGTTTGCTTGCTTGGTTCTAAAACCTCAAGGAACCAATAGGGTTTATTGGTTTGAATTCTAGCTTGCTTAATATTGTTTTTGTAAGTATTTTGAGCTTATTTCAAAACCCTTTTTGATGCATTATATGTATATCATTTATTTTCATAATTGTGGAATCTATATGCATGTGTGAAAAATAGGTTTGGTCAATAGAAATTGTTGGTATAATGTTTTAGATGATGGAGAGTAGGATTATTGAAGTTTTTGTGAAGTTGTGATGTTGATTTGGTGAATTTTGATGGAGTTTTATAGGTTTTGAAAAACTTAAATTATTGCAGAAAGTTAGAGGCCTCATTAGGGTGTCGTAAAAATATTTTTTTTTAATTTTAGGCTTTAAAATATGTTAGTATTCATCGATACGATCTTTTTGATATAAAATTTGACCCGTAACTTTTAAAACGAAGATTTTAGAGCCTTCCGAAGTTTGGAAATTTTTATATTAAAAATCTGCACATTTCAGTAAAAATTAAATTATGCACAGAACTGAAACGAGTCGTTTCGGAGACCTTCTGACCCGTTTCGGCCTTCGGCCAAAACACAAAAGTTGTCTGAAACAATGTATTATACATAACTTTTAAGGATTTCGGCTCAAAAGTGCATAAAAGTGGTATTTTTGATCAAAATGCAGGTATGTGTTTTTTATAAAAAAATTCAGCATTTGTTTTTTAAAAGTGAGCTGGTGTAGTTTTCAATCGAGGTTTCGGGTCCTTTCTGGCCCGAACCTGCTTTCCGTTAAAACATAAAAGTTGCTTATTTTGATGTTTTACATAAAAACTTGCGAGTTTAGGTCTGAAAATGTCACACCCCGACTCAGGCGGAAACACGAGATGCGACAGAGAATTAATAATCACAACACAAGATACAAGATAGAGAAATACTAAAATGCATTCAAGATAAGTGTCGTGACATTCCCCGTCCACAAGTAGCACTTGGGTGAAGATCCATCAAAGAACACATCACATAGCCAAAAAAGATTACAATCTAAATTCCCACGCATGGGATAAAGCTAGCCTCAAGATCCAAAATGCTCAAGATCAATCAAAATAACAAATGCAAGTCTCTCAGAAGATAGATCCATACTGGATGCCCTTAGGGTCTGCTAAAGCTCGCACAAAACTTCACTAATCATTAACATTACCTGAAAATGATACTCGAAAAGGTCAACATAAAGTTGGTGAGCTCGTAGGTTTGATTACAACCCAGTTGTTGTGCCATAGATTAAGTAGTGGACAATTATGCAATATGACAATGAATACATGCAATAGATAAAATACCAACGTAACAACACATGCTATCGAAGACCTATAGATACCCCACTAATATAGATACCAACACTCTCAAAGATCCAAGCTTCTAACTTAACACGCACCTAAAGCCTACCAGCTGGAGCTATACATAGGGCGGAAGATCCATAAGTTCACAAGATCACAAGAGCACAAGATCACAAAGTTCACAAAACAAGTTCAAACAAATCTCATGTCATTCACATTGCAGTCATAGGCACATAGCATTGTCCAAAAAATGAAAAGTTTCGCACAATAATGAAACAAGTTCAAAACAAATTTGAGTATCATTTTCCCCCAAACGGAAAAGAGTTAAAAAGCGGGGCTACGAGAACTCACCTTAAGAAAAAGTGATAGGTAGCAAGATCAAGATCAAACAAGCAATTGCAACGACGTCCGAACACGACCTAGTCCAATTAATGTTTAATTTAGATCTATGCTTTCAAAAAGAGTTTAAGGTTGATGCATAGAGGTCAGATGTGCGTTGTACGGTCACCCTTAACGTTATTTGTGTCGTGATGGTTGACGACTTAGATTCAAAGATAATATGCTCTAGTTCATACCTTAGTATAACATACTTATACTATTTAAGTAAAAATAGTCAAATAATATAAGAAGACTTAGAGAATAAATATTCAGAATATATTTCGGTAAGTCCATTCGGTAACCTTATTTACCTTGATTACTTGTATAGTTTATAGGAAATGAAACGTTTATTTATACAAAACGACTTAGAGATGTTTCATATTTTATAAGTATAAAATATACTTTTCGTCTTTTAGTCGACTTATTAGTAATATTTTATTATTTGTCGCAAAATTAGTTTTTGAATAAAAATTCTAAGTATAGGATTTTTACGAAATTTCGGCATGACCCGTTCGTTTATAACACGTTTCCCAAGGTTTCAAACCTCATTTTTAAATCCTTTTTCCCAAAACAAATTCAATTCCGACAAGACGCCCAAAATCTACATTTTCCGATTTAGGCTCAAGTTCAAAAATACGAATTTCGGCATGACGCGTACGAGAAAAAAAATAGTGAATTAAATGACGTCGTTCATTGATCAAAAATACGAATTGTTACAGTCCTTCCCCGTTAAATGAGCCTTGTCCTCAAGGCTCAAGTTGCGACACTAGATGAAAGTACGGGTTCAGAGAAAAGATGCGGATATTTCTTCCGGAATTGGTCTTCATGTTCCCAGGTATACTCAGCTCCTTGCCAAGAGTTACAATGAAGTTGAGTTTTATCGTCAAAGTGTATTTCCTCCAACGGAATTGCCAACGGTTCATCGGATAACACTTCTTTAGGTTAGATACGTGAAACGTATGATGAACCCTGCTCGACTCTTGAGGCAGCTCAAGCCTGTAAGCAATGGTTCCAACCTATCTGGGGTTCAGCTTCCCCCGTTTGCCAAAGCGTACTACTCCTTTCCAAGGCGAAACCTTAAGCATAACTCGGTCGCCAACTTGAAATTTTAAAGGCTTACGCCTCACATCGGCGTAACTCTTTTTGGTGAGCAAGTTTGATAGCGAATTGTCCTAGGGCGGCTAGTGATGTGT
Source organism: Tanacetum coccineum (assembly GCA_026074375.1). Lineage (NCBI taxonomy): Eukaryota > Viridiplantae > Streptophyta > Magnoliopsida > Asterales > Asteraceae > Tanacetum > Tanacetum coccineum. The sequence continues at coordinate 28,684 of BQNB010083286.1, forward strand.
CTCGGCTTCGTGGCTTAGGATTTGGTATAAGATGACGTCGACTTTATAGTAAGGTGGAGTAAAGGTCTGCTTAGTTGTTATGGTTACTAATTCGATTTCCTAAAGTAAACGTGTTTCATGAATACGCACCCTAAAATAGAAAATTGTTTCTTGACAAGAAGTTTTAAGGTGACTACTCTCAGCATGTGCATGGTCCTTCCTGAATTATACATAGTTGATCAGGCTATGTATATTTGAGGGCTAACGATGCGATGCTCATTTTCGTCAAAAATTGTGTTATAATTTCCTAATAATTGTGGGAGTGATTTGTATAAAAATTTATAGAGAGTTAAAGTAGAATTGACGTTTTCATAATATGTTAATTTGATAGATACTTGAAATCATTCAGTACAACA